>MU831836.1:0-101888 GCA_029204225.1 Diphasiastrum complanatum | reverse complement strand
GCAAGAAGCAAACAGAACAGAGCATCAAACAAATTCATTATTTGAACACATAGCTCATTCAGAATTAAAAGAAGTTTTGCTAAAGCTTATGCTTAACAGCTTCGACTAATTCCCTACACACATTCGTCAGAATTGTTGCTTGCTGGTGACGCATGAAAATCTGCGTTAGAGTAGCTGAAATTCAGTAAAACATGAGAAATATGTGTGACGCAAACAGAGTAGTATCACAAACGATTACAGATCATATAGAGTGTATTCGCTCAAATGATAAGAAGTAATGCTGTAAAAAGATGACAAAGGGAAAGTATGCTCAAGTTATAGAAACTTGCTCTTCTCTCTCTATTGATACTCAGATCTGTGCAAATGCGTAAGTACAATGGCATGAAGTGTCGACCTTATAGGAACAATCACCGGCCTCAATGTCATTTATCAACCATCAAAATGTCGGTTGAGATCCACTACTGCGTCTCTATAGAACGTCGCAAATTCTAACCTAAATGTGAAATTTACAAAGTGCAAATAGGCCTTTACATGAATTTAGGCACTATAGCACATTCACATGTATTAGAATTGAAATTTTTTACAATATATAACAATAACCTGGATAATGTGGGATCATGAGGCTCCACATATCCCCTTCCTTAGCTGTGCAGCGGCTTGCAAACAATTTATTTACATTCTCTCTGTCGCTTTCTGCTGACTGGCTTGCTATGAAAAATAGCCTTAGCTCGAGCTTCGTTTTCTTCATTAACTTGCTCTAAGGTCATTCTTTTTGTAGCAAGGAAATAATTATTCTTCTGATTATAATCTTTCTGGAATGACCGACTATCTATAAAATGTAAAAAGCATCAGAAATTAGTCATAGTAGCACTTCACCCTTGAGCCATTTACTCGAGTATCAAGTAAATGTCCTTGAAGATCGGCTAACTGAAGTGATCCATTGTTAAAAATTTCTATGACTTTTATATGGTCCCATCCATCTGCTATGTAATTTTCCTAGGAAACAACATGTCTGTTATCATACAGAAGCACATAGTCCCCTCGTTTGATTTTTATTTTCTTAATGAATTGGTCGAAAATTTCTTTTATTTTATTCTAAACTCGTTCAGTCTTGATTAATGAAAGACGTCGATCCTCCTCCAGTTGCGTCAAAGATATCATCCGCTCCCGGAGACTATCGTGTTCATCCATTTGCTTTCATTATGCGAAATGTCGGAACTTAAAATTCTATTGGTAGTATGGGATGCATTCCATACACAAGATAGTATGAAGTCTGCCTAGTTGTAATCTTTTCAACAGTTCTATATGCCCATAAGACAGATGGTAACTTCTGATCCCAAATGTGTTTCCATTACTTTATTCCACTGAGGAAATAATCGATCCGATGAAATATGTGTTAGATTTCTATGCAAGAATTTTCTCTCGGACAAATGATAATGTATTTCAATGTGCTTGGTTTGAGAATGTAAAACTGGATTTTTGGCAAGGGAATGCAGCTTTGATTGTTGCAAGATATAGTAGTCACATTTACTAGTGGTTGATCTAAATCCACAAGCAATCTTTGTAACCATACCGCTTTGTGTAGCATTGTTGAGTGCTCGATATTCAGCTGCCGTTGAGGATAAGACTACTGTAGGTTGCTTTTTGTTGCTCCATGAAACTACAACTGTACCATAACTGAATGTATGACCACTGGTAGATCTTCTGTCATCAATATTAGCTGCCCAATCGGCATCTGTATAACCTACCAATATTGGTGCTTTAGGCTGATCATACTTCAAACCAATCGAATGCATCTGAGAATATGTTTAGTAGACTTCTAGTGTGCTTTACTAGGATCTTGCATAAATTGACTAATAACACCAACAACATAAGAAATATCAGGTCGTGTGTGTGTCAAATAAATCAAACTACCCACCAACTATCTATACAAGTAGGCATCCACTTTTTAGATTCATCATATGCAGTAAGCTTCGTGTTGACATCCATAGGTGTACTCAAAGCTTACAATCCTGCATATGAACTTATAAAGCAAATCGCGCGTATATTTGCTTTGTATAAGAAAGACCACATCTTCTTTTGTTGTACTTCAATGCCAAGACAATAGTGCATCAATCCTAAATCACTCATGTCAAAGGCATTGGAAAGATCTGATTTGATTTCATCAATTAAGCTCTCATCACTTCTTGTGATAATCAAATCATCCACGTACAACACAATGAACACTATATCCGAATCTTGCCTTAGAATGCAAAGATTAGGATCAACATCACTCTTTACCATTTCCCTTTGCTTGAAGTGTTTATCAATGCAAAAGTACCACGCTCGTGGTGCTTGCTTCAACATAAATGGCTTGGTTGAGCTTACAAACGAGATGCTCTCTCCCTGGCTCAACAAATCCTTGAGGTTGTACTAAGTACACCTCTTCATCCAGCACTCCATTAAGAAAAGCATATTTAACATCCATTTGCTGGATCTTCCAACCATAGAAAGCAGAAATAACAGGGACAGAACATATAGTTACCATCTTAGCTACGGGTGTGAAGGTTTCTTCAAAATCAATACCTTCTTGTTGCTCAAATCCTCTTGCAACCAATTGTGCTTTGTACTTGTTGAGTTGCCCATCAGCTCCATGTTTGATCTTGTATATCCATTTGCAAGTGATAGGCGTCTGACCAGCAGGTAACTCAACTAGGTTCCACGTCCTATTTTTTGATATAGCTTCCATTTTTGTTTTCATAGCTTCATGCCACTCCTCATGCTCCTTTGCTTTATGAAAAGTTTTTGGTTCTTGAGCCTTCAACACAAAGGCTAGATTCATCTCTAATCTTGCAGGAGGTTTTCAATTTCTGCTTGATCTTTTAAGCTCTCCCTGGTCGTTAGATTCGGGAGTCTCTCCCTTCTTTGCACCATCTATGACTGATAAGTACCAATTTAGGTACTCTCTTGGGGATTTCAACATCAGGCTTGCGTTTGTTTAGTGGATTTTCCGTATCAAAATCTGCTTTCTTCTTGAACTGTACTTTCGCTCTCTCATCAAAAGGTTCGGTGATTACTTCAGATTGTTCACCTTGGCCCATCTTATCAAATGTAGCATCCTTAGAAATCACAAGCTTCTGTGCATTTGTGTCATACATCTTGTATGCCTTGGCCTTCTCATCATATCCAAAGAAAATACACTTGATAGCTTTTGCATCCAATTTTCTTCATTTCTCATCAGGAATATGGGCTAAGCATCACAACCAAATACTCTCAAATGAGAAATATTAGGTTTCTTTACAGTAACAGCTTCATAAGGTGTCTTACCTTCCACAAATTTTGTAGGACACCAATTCAGGATGGTGCGTAGCTGTGCTACAAGCTTTTGCTTAAAAGGTGTTTGGCGGACCCTTGCTTTTGAGCATCGCCCTGGCCATCTCAACAATAGATCTATTCTTTCGTTCTGCAACTATATTTTGTTGTGGTGAATAAGGGTGTGTAGTCTACCTCTTGATCCTTGATCTTTGCAGAAATCAATAAATTTGTCGAAAAATACTCACCACCTCCATCAGATCTCAAAGTCTTGATGCAAGATCCTGTTTGCTTTTCAACTAATGCTTGAATTTCCTGAACTTAGCAAAAGCATCTGATTCTTTCTTATGGAATTAATTCAAATGCATCTGCTATAATCATCAATGAAGGTAATAAAGTGATAGTAGCCGACTAAATAGATCTAGTATGCATAGGTTTCACATAGATAACTGTGACTATATCTAGGATGCCATTTGCTCTCCTTGCTCCACTTTTGGGAAATCTCTCTCGATGTTGTTTTCGAAATGCAACCTTCAGAGATTTTTCTTCAAAAGAAATAGCAGGCAATCTAGTAACTAGATTACCCTCTTTTGAGAATCTGTTACTTTGAGCATTAATATGACCGAATCGTTGATGCAAAGATCACTTCGACTATCAATAGTGCTTACCATAGCTTGAGCAAAAGATCTCGCATTCAATTTGTAGAGTCGATTCCCGTTGACTCTAGATCCTGTAGCAATCACGTTGTAGTGATTCTTGATGTCTTTGACAAGATATTTGTCATTGTCAAACTTAACCTTGGAGTTAGTTGATTAGGCCATTGGTCCCAACAGATAGTAGATTGTGTGAAAATTGTCAACATTTCCTAGCTAGTTTGAGGCCTAAATTGCTAAATTGTAAATAGTTTTGGTTCTGGAGGTTTCACACGTGTGAACCAGGCCACAATGTTTTTATTTACTGTAATTTTTTCAGTATGATGAAGTGTAAAACTTCATACCCTTCAAAATGAGACCATTTTGATGTATTTTGGTCATATAAGCCTTTTTTAGCTTTTTTTCCTATATAGGGAATATCTAGGGTCAAGTACCTTCTAGAGAGAGGAGAGAGGAGGTCATCTTCCTCATCCATAAATAGTAGGGAAGTCGTGGAGAACAGGTTGGAGAAACCTTTTGGTATGCTTCATTGAGATCAATATATCATTGTCATTGTTTCTTCCTCCATTGAGAGCATTGTTGTGTGTATTGTCTTCAAGCTATTGTGTATGATCTTAGGTGCTTTCCAAAAGTGTAGGGCTGATGTATTATGGACTGTATAATGCTATTTTGGGCCGCACTTGATGTTATG
This sequence comes from Diphasiastrum complanatum, assembly GCA_029204225.1. Lineage (NCBI taxonomy): Eukaryota > Viridiplantae > Streptophyta > Lycopodiopsida > Lycopodiales > Lycopodiaceae > Diphasiastrum > Diphasiastrum complanatum. Next base: position 97,253 of record MU831836.1, on the reverse strand, counting down.
GAAGTTTCCATTTGTGATAAATGCTTTTTGATCAAGTTCTTTGCATTCTAGGTAGCATAGAATGTGTTGCCAATTCCTAGCTTATGTAGTTTGGAGTGCAAGCATTCAATGCTCAATGATCTTTGGAGTTTAGATCCCACTTAGGATCTGTATTTTTCACATGGTATCAGAGCTGGTTGGCTTCTATTTACAGTAAGTATTCCATTTTGGTGATATTTGGATGTTTGATCAAGTTCTAGCATGATTTGCATTGCTTTGTGATCAAATCTTACTAACCTTTGTTTTGTGAGTTGAACTTGTGGATCAAAAGCATATTTCAGGTCTTATGAAGATCAGAGGCTGAGAAAAGAAACTATTTTGGATCAGATCATAACACCTAATCATTTGTGATTGTGAGGCTTGTGCATATTCAATACTAACAATGTTCTTTTCAATCCTATTGTTGTCAATCTCCATTCATGGATGAACACTCTCCTTAAGTGGATGAAACTTCTCCTTAAGTGGATGACAAATGCTCTTTTTGAGTGAGTTGTAATTCTCCTAAAGGCTGAGCAAAGCTCCCATTTGGATGAAAGATCCCCTTATTTGGGTGAACATATTGTAAGCTCCATTGTGAGAGACATATTGTAAAAGATTGTCATCAATTTTGGCATAATTTTTGGTGTACTTTGTGAGCATGTAAGTAACTCTCCTTATGTAATTTGATTGGAGCATTTGCTGAAGGTGTTAACCATTATGCAAGTGTGTTTTCAGGTTCTTAAACAGGTTGAGGAACATTCTCATGTGAAGTGATCTTAGATCTACATCTAAACACCAAGATTTGACAAGATAGTGAAGCTAGTCTTTGTGATTCACTAAGTGTGCTCATTCATTCACCTCTAAATCTTGTATTTATCACTTGCGGGAGTTTATAAACTTTTAGAAGTGTGGTTTACATGTGGTTTTACAGTTTGAATCAATATCTTAGTGTGTTGATCAATATGTTTGATCAAGTTTGTTCATTACTAGGTAATCTTGGCATCCTAGTTTTGGTGTATTTTCTAAGAATGCAAGTACTCTTCACACCATAACTTGATTTGGTCACTTGCTGGAAAGTTTGAGAGCTTAAGCAAGAGTGTGTTCAGGGTGTTGTTGATTTTGTAATCCATTCTTAGTGTGTTGCAAGTGTTGTCATGTGTTTCAATCTTCCTTTCTATGCTTTGGAAACCATCTAGGTTCAAGATAGAAGTGTTTTAGGGTCCTAAATCTTCATAGATCTCTTTATCTATCATTTGTTGAGAGAAAAGTTGAGTGCTAAGTGCTTTAGGACAAAACCTAAAAGTTGGAAGAAACATTAGAATCATGGCTTCCAATGGTGGATCATGCTAGAGTCTAGTGAAAGTTGAGTTCAGCAAACTACTCTACTTGGAAAGTGAGGATGGAGTCCTTACTTGAGTTGAATGAACTCATGGACATAGTTGCAGAAATTGAAGAGAGACCCTCTCACACTTCAAGAGCTACAAAGGTTTGATAAGAAGGCCAAAAGGGCTCTTCATATCATTAAAATGAATGTTACAAATGAACTTCTCAAGGAAGTTGGAAAGTGTCAAAGTGCAAGTGAGGCTGGGAATGCCTTAAAGAAGCTCTTTTGAATCAAAGTCCACATCTAGGGTATTGACCCTAAGGAGACAAATATTTTCTAGTAGGCAAAGAGATGGTGAAAGTGCTCATGCATTTATCTTGAGAGTTAAGTCCCTAAGTGATGATTTAGCATGCATTGATGAGAACATAAAAGATGGTTGAAATAGTCCAAGTTATGTTGAATGGTTTGCTAAATGAACATGCTAACCTTGTGCAAAGTTTTGCCATTCAAAGAGTCTTGCCAAGTGTGGTTGACTTGCAAGAAATCTTATTGGCTGAAGAACATAGGTTGCAATCAAAGCTTGATGGTGCATCCTTGCAAGGTGGAGGTGAAGAGGCTTTCTTCACAAAAGGCAAATTCAAGGCAAAGGTAAAGGCAAAGGGAAATGGTCCAAAGGTGGTACTTTGATCATGATGATCACTCTTCCTCTTCCTCTTCTACTAAGAACAATAAGTCAAAGTTCAAGTGCTTTTATTGTGGGATAAAAGGTCATTTTGCAAATGAATGTTATAAGAAGAAAAAGAGAGCAAGGAGAGAGGCAAGGAAATCTTACAATAGATGAGGAAGAACATAACACATGTGAATCACTTGTTATGACTTCAAGTTTTGTTAGCCAACATAGATGATAATGATCCTTGGTGGATTGATAGTGGAGCCTCATCTCACATGACAAGACATAAGGAATACTTTACATCCTTATTGTCTTATGAGGGAGAAGGTAAACATCATCTACACTGCAAATGATGGTCAATGTGACATCAAAGGCATAGGCACTATTCCTATTTCCCTTTCAACAAATAGGAAAGCAAATCTTGAAAATGTTTTGTACATTCCTTCAATCACTAAGAATTTGCTTAGTGTAAGTCAAATGATTGACAAAGGACTTGATGTGGAGTTCATTGGAGATGCATGTTTGATAAGTAAATGTGGATCCTTGATTGCTCAAGGTAGGAGGCATGGTAAACTTTTCAAGCTTGATGCATGTGTGATCTCTAATCATGAAGGATGTATGGCTAGGGAGCAATTGACAAACCAAGAAGTTTGGCACAAGAGGTTGGGCCATCCCAACTTCAAATCTTTGGAGGTAATGGCAAAGAAAGAGCTTGTTCTTGGTCTCCCTAAAAGTCTTGTTGCAAACAATAGTGTTTGTGAACATTGTGCCTTGTCCAAATCTCATAGACTTGCTTATTCTAGATCTACTTCTAGATCTAAAGAAGCTTTTCAACTTGTGCATTCTGATATTCATTCTTCTAGTACAACTAGCAATGGTGGGGCAAAGATGTATGCAACTTTCATTGATGACTTTAGTAGGTATACTTGGATCTATCTTCTTAAAAGTAAGGATGAAGTGTTTGCTGCATTTGTCAAGTTCAAGAATGAAATGGAAAACCAATTCAATACAAAGATCAAATGCTTAAGATCTGATAATGGAGGGGAATACACCTCAAATAGGTTCAAAGACTTTTGTATAGCACATGGGATTAAGAGGGAGATGTCTAGTCCCTAGGACTCCACAACAAAATGGAGTGGCCGAGAGGAAGAATAGAACCCTTTGTGAATGTGCCAAGGCAATGAGACTACATGCTAATCTTGCTAAGTCTTTTTGGGGGGAAGCTTTAGCATGTGCTAACTATCTATGTAATAGATGGACAAGTGCTTCCTTGGATGGTAAAACTCCTCATGAGGTTCTTTATGGTAGAAGCCGAGTGTCAAGCATTGTAGGATCTTTGGATGTACATGTTTTGTCAATATCACACTTGATGATAGAACTAAAGAAGATCCTTCATCAAAGAAGGGTGTGTTTGTTGGCTATAGTGAAGTAAGCAAGGCTTACAAAGTGTACATTCCTTCTACAAAGAAAGTTGTCATAAGTAGGGATGTCATCTTTCATGAAGAGAATGTTTCCAATGTTGTTGATGTTGATGTTGATGTGCCTACTAATCATCATGATGTGCAAGATGTCTTGGATGGAAGATGGAGATGCCACTCCAAAGCAAACTTCAAGGAAGACTCAAAGGCAAAGGGCTAAGCCATCAAGGCTAACCTATGATGAAAAAGGAAAGCAAGTGGTGGACAACTCTAACCTTGCTTTTCTTACCTCTTTTGATGAACCACTTGTGTAGGTGAAGCAATTCAAAAGAAGGAATGGATCCAAGCCATGGATCATGAGCATCAAGCACTCATCAAAAGCAACACATGGAGGTTGGTAAAGCTTCCAAAGGACAAGAAGGCAATTGGTTGTAAGTGGATCTTCAAGATCAAGACAAATCAAGATGGATCAATCAACAAGTACAAGGCAAGGTTGGTGGCAAAGGGGTATGCTCAAGAATATGGTATTGACTATGATGAGACCTTTGCACCCGTGGCAAAGATGGTAACTATTCGAATCCTAATCTCTCTTGCAACTCTTTATGATACCTTTCATGACCCAAATCTTCCTCCTCATCCGCTAACTGCAAGAGCTTGATCATAGCCCCTGTTACAATGATTCAAGTTGTCTTGATGTTGCTCTTCCTGCAAAAGCAATCCACCTAGTTCCTCATAGGTTGGAAGGTTCTCTCTTGTAGCTATACTTGTCACAAATATTTGATGTGACTCACTCAGACTATTCAATGTCAACTACACGATCTCGTTTTTGTGTGTCTTTTCTATCAAAATCAGAGTGGGAGAGCTAGCAAGGCTTTAAAAATAGAAACATTTTGTTTCTTCAACTCCCTCTCAAAGCATGATAGCTTGACGGACTCCAAGAATGCTCCTCTGTTTCTCAAACTGACCTTTGTCTAAGGCCTTGTGAAAATGTTAGCTATCATCTCCTTTGTTCCAATGAAAGTAGTCTACAACATCTTCTTCTCGATCAGATCTCTTATCAAGTGGTACGTGATCGCAATGTGTTTTGTCCCTTGAGTGAAACACAGGGTCTTTTGTCAGATGTATTGCAGATGTGTTGTCCATCTGCAAATCCAGGGGTTCGTTCTTCTTTTCGCCTAGTTCGTCAAGGAACTGTTTGAGCCAAATTATTTCATTGGCCATCTTTGCTACTGCTATGTACTCTGCTTCACAGGATGACTAAGCCACAATGGTCTACTTCTTGCTGACCCAAAGAATTGCTACTCCTGACACGATGGTGCATCCTCCTTAGACATTGTTGCGGTCGTCCTTGAGGGATGCCCAACTAGCAACATTGTAGGAAAGCATTTTGAACCCTACATCACGAGAATAACACAAACCAAAATCTTTTGTTAATTGAAATAAAAGAGAAGCTCTCTAAGATCCTGCTTACAAGACAATACACAATGGAAAACACACTATGGAACAACCACCCCAACCAAGATCCATCAATCATAAATATTTAGATTTTTGTGATTCGTCAATCATAATTTTCTGGAATCAAAATCATACTTAATCATTTACAAGATAATGGAGTATATGTTCTACATAACTCAGAAAAATAAGAATCATTCCAAAATCTTTCCACTAAGAAAATACTGGATTTAGGAATATTCTTCAAATAGGATTCTTGGACTGAAGTGCAAGATTCAAGTTCTATAAACAACTGGTAATTAAAAACTGAACGCATACCAAAATGTCAATTATCTTCAACTACAAAATATTTAGATTACAATCCAGAATCACACCTAGATATCCAAAGTCCCGCTGAATATCAATTCAGTTATTATTCTTGGATTCATTATGATTCGTTATCCATTTGAGTGCTCTGTGATACAATCACTAATGAGTTGAGTCTATTCCTTAACTAAGGAACACTCTATCCCACGAGTACACTATATCCAATGCACATAATTTTAACTGATGAACCCAAAATGATCACTAATCATACAAGCCATATAATTCAAAACCGTCAGTTTTTGGTGAATCCACATCACACTGATCATTTTAACCAATTAACTTCACTCTAGAGTAATCAACTACTCAAGTTAATTGTCAATGACTCAGAAATCTCAAATGTCTAGGTGAAGAATTCAATTATACTAGTATAACACCACATTTAGATCCTTATCCAAATCATTTATAAGTCAATCCATAAATCTTTTATACAAAGTTTTGTTAACTCTACAAGTATATGTCAAAACTATACTTGATCATATGTGCATATTCACCGACTAGGTTAAGATAACCTTAGTAACTAGGATTACACAGTAGATTCATACAAGTTAATCGTGCACATATGAGAATAATCTCACTATGACCCAGTACATAAACACATTCTTATATGGAAGATTCCTCCAGAACCCACATATGTTACCCACATATCTCACTAAGAAATTGTAACTCAGCTACAAAATATTTTCTATATCTCATGAGTAAATAACATATCCAAAAAATCTTTGAGACGAATAACATTCAATCTCAAGAATTCTTCAATCCAACTTACCTCTAATTACATAATTTCATTTACTCAATCAACCTCTCTCAAATCCTAGTACTCAAACTAAGATTAGGTTGATCCAATATAGAACTCTCAAACTTAAATTCTGATCAAATTTACTTCTATTCCAATTAAAATGAAACTAGTAACCTTTGAGCTTTTATTGTACTACTTATAGGAGTCAAGGGTTTACAAATTAGTATTTGCATGTCCTCATCGAAGGAACAACCTCATTCTCCTTCGTTCGGTTTCTTGTCACTGCCAATGATGCTAGTGCTACTGGCAAGGAGCAACATTGTATCCACATTGATGATATGGGTGTGCCCTAATCCAAGAAGTGCCACTTGTGTAAGAGATGCTGCAATATCTACAAGTCCACCTTTTTATGCTAGAGGTGCAATAAGAAGGTCACGTGATCCCATAAGGGATCCCTCGTCCTTGGCATGGTACAAGGTAGATTGTACTACGTAGTGAGCTTTGAAGTCATCTCTCTCTTGCTTTTGTCTTCTACTCCATAACTGATTTTTTCAAGCTTTCATAGTGTGCTTACTATGCTGTTATGATACTCCATACTAAATTCAAAAATATTCTCTCCATTGGTTACGAAAAGAGCAATATTTTCACTGGATCTAGAATATGACCGCCATCCCCAAATTTGAATAAAAAAAAATAGCAAAATGTTTACATATGCATTCCTTTTACGAGAATGGAAGCCAACTTCAATTATGAATGCCATCATCACATTGGAATGGAAATATGAGTGCCAACTATCTATTGGAATGAAAAAATGAGCGACATTACAAAAGAATTCAAATATCTGTTGAGAATAAATTTTACACAGAGGTCCATTTGCCCGCTCTGTAAGCCCATTCACTTTTGGATTATATGGAGTGGTTTGGCGATGTGTAATAGAAAAATATGACAACATGGCCTCGATGGTCTGATTAAGAAAATGGGTTTCTCTATCGCTAACGAGTTCTAAGGGACATCCATATTGCGTGGTAATGTTGGAATAAAAACTTTGCTACAGTCTTAGCATCGTTCTTAATTGTGGCTTCGGCCTCTATCATCTTGGAAGCATAGTCCGTGGCAACGAGAATGTAATGACGACGAGTTTTACTCGTGATCGGTTTGATAGGCCCTACAAAATCTATCCCCCACTTCTTAAATGGTGCTAAGGGAATAATTGGAGTAAGCGGCCAATGTGTCGTGAAGCTGAGTTTCCCCATCCTCTGACAAGATCACATCTTTGAATGAATAATTTAACATCTCTATAGACGGTAGGCCACCAATATTTAGCATTGAAAATTTTTTTTGCAGTGTTTTTAAGAGCATAGTGACCCTCCCGAATCTTCCTCATGTAATGCACTTATTACAACGGTTGTCTCCATTGGTTCTAAACATTGGTGGAGACTATGATCAGCTCCTAACTTATACAATATCCTATTTATAATCGTATAAGGTCCTACTTTTGAAAGAAAAACAATTTTTTGCTGTTTATTAAAATGTTCAGGATAAATAAGGTCCTATAAAAATTTAATAATGTCATATAAATTGATGGACATTATTATATGTTCATCCAGAAATTCATCAGAAATGGGTTCAAACTGATTTCTCGTTTGGAGGCAGGATATAGAATCCACATTTTGATGATCCTTGCCTCTTCTTAATTCCACTTCATAGTTAAACTCATCTAATAATAATACCCATCTAGCTACCCTACCCAAAAGATCAGGTTTATTCACTAAATGTTTCAATGCATAGTGATCTACGTGAAAAACGAAAGAGTATCCTAAAAGATAATGTCTAAATTTCTTTACTGAATAAATCATTCCTAGTGCTTCTCGCTCTGTAGCGAAATAATTCTTTTCTGATGCAGCGAGTTGCCTACCCGCATAATAAATTGGGTAATCTGTATTTTGGTCATCTTTCTGACTAAGCACTACACCTATTGTAAACGATGATGTATCTACATATACATGGAACTGTTTAGCCTAATTTGGAGGTCTAACTTTAGTGGCTTCTGCTAATGACTTTTTCAATTGATCAAAGGCTTGCTGATGGTTCTGTGACCAATGGTACTCAGCAGACTTTTTTAATAAACTTGTTAAAGGAGTTACTACTATGGCATAATTCTTAATTATCCTACGATAATAACGTACGTTCCTAGAAAACCTCTAAGCTCTCGTAGATTAATTGGTTCTGATAACTCTAAAATCATTTTTACTTTTTTGATGTCGTCTTGTATACCGTCTTTTGAAATTTTATGTCCTAACAGGATGCCTTCCCTCATCCCGAAGTAACACTTGGCTGGATGCAATTTAAGAGATGTCTCTTGACATCTTCTCAATGTTTTTTCTAATGCGTCTAAATGATCTTTAGTTGATGAATAGACACAAAAGTCATCCATGAAAATTTCTAAAAACTTCCTTAAATTTTTTTGAAAAATATTTGTCATCATATGTTGAAATGTGGCAGGTGCATTACAAAGACCAAAGGGCATTCACGTATACGCGTACATCCCCCAATCAGTGGTGAGAGTGGTCTTGGATCTATCTTCCTCTTTTATAAAAACTTGGTTATAACTTGAGAATCCATCTAAAAAGCTATGACGTTCATGACCAGCTACCTGGTCAAGAATAGTATCTGTATACGACAGATATCATCCTTTGCTGTAGCAGCATTTAGTTTTCTAAAATCTTGGCAAACTCTAATCTTGCCCGTCCTCTTCTTAGGTACTATAACTATTGGTGACACCCACTCACTGCTTAGAACATGATATATAATACCCGCTCTAAGACATCTATCTAATTCATCTTTAACTAACAATGAGTACTTTGGATTCAATCTATATTGGCGTTGTCTAACAGGTATTGTTCCATGAATAAGATCTATTCTATGTTCGTCCCATTTAACTGGTATTCCTATTAAATCATCCATCGACCAAGCAAATACATTGTGGTATTTTTGAAGAAGTAATATATACTCTTCACGTTCCTGGTCCGATTGGTGTTTATATAAATTCAAAATTTTACCTTTATTAATTTCTATTTCTACATAATTTGTTTTATTTACCATCCCTTCGGTCAGGCTTGCTCTGGTTTTACCTAGAACTTTCCTTGACTCGGATGTTATTGGTATTTCCTCATCCTCATCAATCTCATAGCACTCTATGAAATTGATCCAAGATTCAGCAGGTCTAGTGTGAGGGAAGCTCCCTAAGATCCTGCTTACAAGACAAAACACAATGGAAAACACACTATGGAGCAACCACCCAACCAAGTAGAAGCAACCAATTAACTCTAGAAGCTTCACCCCCAAGCCAAAAAACAAGAAGCATGAATGTAGAGTGAAACCCTGACAATGAATCAATGATCACAATGAGGAGTAGGGCGAGTTTGGCCTCAAAATACAGAGCCAAAAGCAACCTGGGCACATAGCCATAAGTTCCCTATACATAAATTCACCTAGAATAGAGTCCTATGCATGGACCACCTATTCATAGAATTGCTATTGATAACTCTACACATGCATACACTGTCTCATACCTTGTTTAAACTCCATTTAGTGTGTTTTGGGCCTCACAAAGATATTAGTTACTTTCGGGTTACATCTAGTATGACGTGGCATAACTAGCAGCTTGATTTACTGGAGTACCGTGTATCCAAGACTAGGAGTATATTGAATCCTACTTATTGGTCATGGACATAACATTTAGCTAACTCCTCACCGCATCTCAAAAGGTGACCCCCTATTGGACTGGCTGTGAGAATGCCTGGAAAAAATATCTGTTTGGTAGACCAATTTATAATAGCATCTGCTTGATATAGCCATGGTCGTCCAAATAATATTGAATAAGGTGGTGTATCTACTAGGTTTATGACAAAGAAATTCATAACAAACGTCTCTGTCTCTATAACTACGCTAATACCTTTTAGCTCCCCTACTGGTATACATTTGGATGCGTCTGCCAAATGAATTTCATGGTAAGTGATAGGATGTATCTATTTTCCTAGTCCTAATTCCTTAACCATTGTTTCTGTTATTAAGTTGATACTGGATCCTGAGTCTATTAATATTCTATCTATAGTATGATCTCCTATGATAGCACTAATATCTGAAACTGACCCTTTGTATAAATCCGACCCTGCGTATAATTCCGACCCAGTGTATAATTCCGACCCTTTGTAAACTATCCGATACCGTTGATTAGAAAATCCGACCCACATACTGTTAAAATAACGGCTGCCTTTTGTGGGACTGTAAGTAGATTAACTTAGGATTCCAATGCACTGATCAACTGACTTTTAATCATCAATGATAGAGTCAACGCCCTGACATGCATCTTTTGTAACAATGATTTTGACAGTATTCTGTAACGATGATGAGTGGTTAAGTTATTGTAGATTAAGTTAGTTTTTTTTTTATGTATTCCAATATTCTGCCATCAACGATTTTCAGCTGAAGCCTGGTATTGGTGACCACTGATTTGCGCCCAAGTTCACGCTCTTGTAATCACATTTTTGATATCAATCAGAGTGTATCGTTCCACTACTACTCTGTTCTATTGCGCATTGTTATTATTCGATTCATCTTTAACTCTCTTGCTGGTAACTGCCACACTTCCGATCCATCACGACCTGCTCCACTTCCGCTGCACCACGTTTCCATTGATTTTCGACATGGTATCTGAGCATCTGTTTCTCTCAGACCTGTTCTAATCCGATATCAGTCGATTTCTTTGATTTTCCTACATGGTATCAGAGCTTAGCTCTCTGATCCTATATATTCATGACAGAAGATCCACTAGAGCAAGGGCTGAGCCATCAAGGCTCACATACATTGGAAAAGGTGATAAAAGAGAAGACACTCAATCTTTCACTTCATATACTCTTCTTACTTCAATACCTGATGAACCAACTTGCTATGAAGATTCTTGTAGATCAAGAAGTTGGATGGATGCTATGCAAGTGGAGTATGATGCTCTCATGGAGAATCATACTTGGGAACTTGTTGATCTTTCTCAAGGGAAGAGAAGCCACTTGATTGCAAGTGGGTGTATAGATTGAAGTATAACCAAGGTGGATCAATAAGTAAGTATAAAGCAAGGTTTGTAGCAAAAGATTTTTTGCAAACTAAAGACATTGATTATGATGAAGCTTTTGCTCTTGTGGCTAAGCTAGTTACAATAAGATTGATCATTAGTCTTGCAACAACTTTCAATTGGATGCTTTTCCAATTTGATGTTACAAATGCTTTCCTCAATAGCTATTTGGAAGAAGAAATCTACATGAGGAAACTTGAGGGCTTCATCAAGAAAAAACTTGAATAGAAAGTATATTTTTTGAAGAGGAATCTATTTGTACTCAAGCAAGCACCTAGAGCTTGGTACTCCCGGCTTAACTCTTTTCTTATTTTCATTAATTTTGTATTGAGCTCTTATGATCTTTCATTATACATGAGGTTTAATGATGGAAAGATCATTGTGCTTGTTTTTTACATGGATGACATTATCTTAAGTGGAAATAATCTAGATGGAATAAGAGATGTTAAAATTGCTTTATCTAAAGTGTTAAAGGTGATTGAACTCGGCCAATTGCACTTCATTCTAGGAATAGAAGTTGTAACAGGATTGGATTTTAGCTTTATATGTCGATCTAAATATGCTACATCCATCCTAGATAGATTTGGAATGAAGAATAGTAAAGGCATTGAGACATCAATGGAGCAAAGTGTAAAGGCATCTATAAGAGATGATGAAGTATCCTTTGAGGACATCACTCTCTATAGAAGGCTTATAGGCTCCTTGATCTGCTTATCTATAACTAGACTTGATCTTAGTTATAGTGTTGGTAAGTTGAGCCAATATATGCAAAGTCCTCTTGTGTCACATTGGAAAATGGCCAAAAGGGTCCTAAGATACATCTCGTCAAGTAGGAATTTTGGCATACTCTACAAGATGATTGACAACATTCCGCATGAAAACATGATTGGTGATCTATTCAAAAAAGCCATATGTTTTGTTAGAAAAAACAACTTTATTAGTCATGAAGGACATATTATCAACTAACTTTTTTCAATGTTAGAGCTCCCATTTCATGACATTGGTTTTGTTTTAATTTTCACACAATATTGACTATATTTGTTATGTTTGATACTTATATTCGACTTTTTATTGGAATATCGATGTCTCTTTATAGATAACAATATGGCTATCACTCATACATATCGTATAATGAACCTGTGAAATTTGGTTATATTTTGAGAAAGCTGAAAGACTACCATTTTTTACTCCTAAGTTGGAAAACATAATAAAAAAATTGATTTTTTTTCTTAAAAAAAATGTTCATTTTGGATTTTTGAAATTGCATTGGCTTTGAAATTTGCGCGAAAATTCAATGCCGAATATTTGATTTCAATCGAACTCAATATGGTTCAGAAACAACTTACACACCATCTTGCATACCAAAGTTGAGATACATGTTCATGGTAAGATGTCATGAAGACATCGTCAATCTTAAAAAAAGAAAGAAAAAAAACTTTACCACTGGTCTTGCCTGTTGTAAAAAAAATTCAAATAAAATAGAACCTTAAAACTTGAAATCTATTATAATTAAAATTTTAGTGTTCACGGGCAGCATGAGCGCTGCTTGGGACCCTTTTCTTTTCAATTTTATTTTAATATATGTCCGCCCAAGTGGGCGGGCAAACGTCATGCTCAGCTGAGCATGTGGGAGGGGAGGGCGGCCTCCCTTACCAAAATATTTTCAAAAAGTGGGCAAACTTCGCTAGTTTATAATTAAAACTAGATGATTTTGAATGATTAACAAATTTCAAAATAAAACATAAAAGTTTAACACTAAAATGTGAACTTCAACAATGGGCTTGTTTATTATCTGTGAATTCAACAACTGGGGGAGGCCGCACAGCAGAGTAGAGAGGCTTGAGTAGTTGCCTCTAGAGCCATGTATCGCCTAGGTCGGTGGTGGAATTCATTGGAAACAGCAGTTTGAAGCTTGAACAATGGAACACTAGGTAGTGGCATGAAACTAATACTAATTGCGGTAGAAGTTTGTAGAAGTAAGTGGTAGCCGATATATAGTCAGGACTAGCTGCAAGACTCAAACTCTATTCAATCAGCATGAGTGCAGAATTGCACATCCGGTCTGAAATTGCATGTGCACTTCGGAGAGATGGCGTTCGGATTATTCCGCATAATTAAACCAAACCTGGGCGAAGAGTAACTTCTCCGATAGGCAGCTGATTTCGTGATGAGCAAATTGTTATGACACCGTTGTCTATCGTGGATGAAACTTCCTTGACCAAAAGGAAAACCAGCAACTTAATTCCTTCAAGACTAAGAAGCGCTTTTGAAGTTTTTTTGGTGGTATATTCGATGCTTGTTGAAGCTCTAGTAGCAAACCAGTCCATGTCTGGTGAGCTCCTTCTTAAGGAAGAATCCATACCGTTTTGCATAATACTATCCATCCATTCATGGTTAGTGCCATGGAAGCACAGAATGACCATGTCGTCTTCTTGAAGTTTGTCATCAACATGCCGGTCATGTAGAATTTTATCAAAAAGTTTTCCTGTTCAAAGATGGGATTGCTGACATGAGATTAGTCATTTGCCTTAAATGGAGTTTGATCCAATGTACAGAAGAAGATTATTATATACTCTAGTGGAAAACATGCTAGCTATAATATGCAGGACCATTGAAACATTTCACATACCGAAACCTTCTTGGTTCCACCGTATAGCTTCCTCGAATGACTTCAAAAAACTCGTGTACAACGAATGTTGAGTGGACATGAAGGGATTAGAGCGATACGAGATAATTTGCCTCGATCCAGCATTTTCTTCAGAAAACTTTCGCACGCAATCTTCATGACGAAGCTTTTCAACAATGAAGGATAGAAACTGTGAACATGGCAAAAAACGCGAGGCAACAAGGTTTTAGAGCACTTTAAATTCCAGAGCGTTAACAGTTCAATTATATAATTTGTAATGCTAGAATGCTGTGATGTGAATAGACAAATAATTACTTGATAGCGCCCGCTTTTGTCCCAAGCAAAAATATTCGTAAGGAGCGCTTTCTGGTCTAGAAATATTTCAGTGACTACTTCCTTTTCCATGTCATTGTTGAGATCTACCTCTTTCATGCTAACTAAATCAATAGTGAGTCGACGTCCTGTGGAATTGGAATACATGAGTAGCAGCTTCACAGATGGGCGTCCTGAAATAAGAGGTGCAGTGAGGATGAGAGACGATATCGTGCGATTGTCGCCTCCACTGGATGCGTAATGTTGTAGTACTGTGGGAGCTGGAGCTCCCTTCTCGAAGGGAAGAGCCAAGGCTTGCATGCCTCCACTGGATGCGTAATGTTGTAGTACTGTGGGAGCTGGAGCTCCCTTCTCGAGGGGAAGAGCCAAGGCTTGCATGCCTCCACTGGATGCGTAATGTTGTAGTACTGTGGGAGCTGGAGCTCTCTTCTCGAGGGGAGGAGCCAACGTTGCCTGCATGCTGTCTAATCTCTCACTCTCGACGTCTGCACTCTTTTGTGTTTGAAAAAATAATAAAACGAGGAATGAATGCAACCCCATTGATTGGTAGATATTTATAGTCGATTTGAAGAGTGTAGACTACTTTGCTTTTATAAAATGGACCTATGCATGTAGGGTAAGGTTAGGCCAAGGCCTTAGGGGACTAAACCTTTCGACATGGCCGAGCCATGCTCTCATAAAGCCCATTTTGTCTTGTGAATGCATCTAGCCTTGTCCAAATCTGGATTGGTAATGGCACCCAATGGGGTTGGCTTACTTGGTTACCTTGCCATCCGACAATTCTTTGGTCCCAAGCCCCTTGAAAAACCAGGAAGTATATTGGTAATGGTAGCCAATAAGTACAAAATTTACAAATTTTTAAGGCTATCCATCCGCAAGAGTAGTTGATAATTATAATAATAAACATGTTTATAGACATTCCATTTTGCATTGCAGAATAGACAACTTACTAAAAATCAACTATTTACTTATAAACTATTATTTTTGCTAGATTCAGTTAACTTTGTTCTGACACAATAGTCCGCAAATGACATTAGCATAAAGTTAATGGGCCTACTTATTGAAAAAAGATTGTCTAAGGCCAGTTCTAGACTACCGGCAAGTCCTTTTGCCTGGCCCTTTCACTTGCCACCCATTTTTTGAATCTTGGCAAGTGAGTTGAATGGACCACCCCTCTTTCGAATTTAGGTGGTAAGTGTTAAATGAAAGGCCACACCATGATTGGCCCATTTGAATCTTGACATACGATTGGTCCATTTTATCTAAGGTGTTGTGTTTTGAAACTCAAGTATGAAACTTTTCATGTTAAAAGGTTGAAGCATGCTAGTTTTTTTTTTTCAAGCAATCACCTTTCAACTAGAAAGGTCAATGAAATGCATTTCATTGAAAGTAATATTGATAATGAAGGGTTAAAAAAACTTCAAAATGTAGGCCAATATATGCCAGAGGTAGCTCAACATGCCAAGGGGACATTGGCTTGCTCAAAAAATAAATTTGACTTGCCCCTATGTGGCAGTGAGTCCTTGCCATGTCATCTGCCACGCAGTTAATGTGAATTTCAAAGGGTGAGAGTCCCATCTTTTTGTGTTCCTACACAAATAGGAGAGCTCTTTTTTAAATTTTGAACTTACCAAACATGTAGTCTAAAACCGGCCTAAGAATGAAATGTTCATTCTACTTGCAAAATGGACACTTTATTGACATACTATACATTTTGCCAAATAAGATTACTTTTGTTTGGACATGATGAGCCATGACCCCAATAACGTTTTCGCATTACGTGACATTTGTCACAAATATCACACTTTGTGGTGAACATCTAGCTATACATGATGAGCAAGCTTGTATATTAGAAGATTCTGGGCTTAGCTTTTCACAAAAGGTTAGCTTACAAATCATGACAGAAAGGTAACTCACAATTCCCGATCATTAAGTGTTTTAATCTTTTGTCAAGCAGTGGGTAATGTCTAATGTTGGGAGGACAAGTCAACATATTATTGAGCAAATGACCTCCTCATGGGCATCACCTTATGTAATGGGATACTATATATTATTATACTGTTGATTCTGTTTCCCCTATCAATCTTTGTTCTCACATATTGTTGTTTTTTTAACTTGCATCTCATTGAAGATGGAGGTAGATGCTTCAATAACACTTCATTAGTAACCCTTGATTTGTCATAAAATTCTGACTAGTCCAGTATGTATTGAAAACTGGATTGCTCCGATCATCTCTCTCTCTCTCTCTCTCTCTCTCTCTCTCTCTCTCTCTCTCTCTCTCTCTCTCTCTCTCTCTCTCTCTCTCTCTCATTGGTACTCTTTGAGACAATATTGTGTGGATAACAACTACTTGCCACCCCGCTTGATTTTTTATTTTTGCAAAAAAGTTTTGTATTTGCAAACATCTGTAAATTTGAGAATATTCTTTCATTAAAGCATGGCTGCCACACAATTTTTTCTTAATAGCCACATAGTTGTGCCACACATAATGTATTTATTTCCAACTGTGTTGAAGCTTGTTATCAGAGACTATTTGTTACAATTGTTAGATAAGAGAAACAAAGAGGTTGACAAAGGGCATTTTGATTGGTCTCATATGAAAATAGGACTAAGAGTGTCAAGAGAGCCAAACATTGAAAGCATGCAATATATTCAAAGATAATGTCAATCATGACTTCAATTTCGAGGAAGAAGAACCTAGAGAGTGAGAATAAATGATCCTAATCAATTTTACCCATAATCGAACACCATGGAATTTAAAAAGAGAAAATATTAGCTCAATAAAAGAAAGAGAGAACTTCCTACATGCAAGGCCTCACCAATGTGGATTGGCATGACATTTTACTAGTCAGTCATGAAGTGCATTAACTTGTGCAAAAATTGGAAGATATTTATGGGATGAAGAGAGATTGAATGGAATTTAGTTATGTGGATAATTGAGACCATAGAACATTTGTATAATGTATTGTCTTTTAGAAATGGCATGCAATTACTAAATTATGAATTTTGAAATCCATCACAAATTTTGAAAGTAGATCATAGTCCATAAAGAGCTTATCAAGAAGTTAGTGGATATAATAGCCTATAAGAAGCTTCAAAAAGTCTGCCATCGAAAAAACTTCAACTATGAAATAAACTGTCCTACCAAATTTTTATGCTTAGTAAAAGATTTTAAAGTGACCTTTTCATCGAGTTCAACATCCACTCTATCATGACTAATTAGCCTACTAGTTAGAAATGATCATTCCACACCACTCAAAGAAATATTAAAGGGGTATTTGTTTAGTTCACACAATTTTACGAGGAGAGAGAGAGAGAGAGAGAGAGAGAGAGAGAGAGAGAGAGAGAGAGAGAGAGAGAGAGAGAGAGAGAGAGAGAGAGAGAGAGAGAGAGAGAGAGAGAGAGAGAGAGAGAGAGAGAGAGAGAGAGAGAGAGAGAGAGAGAGAGAGAGAGTCAATTGACAATAGTGTAGACCTCCTAACATGACTTTGAACTTTGTGAATGGTTGAATTATATATTTTCTATTAGCTTTGTATACCATCAAGTGTCGGACTTCATGAATGTTTATTATAAGTAGATGGGTTAAAGGTTTGGTAGATGGTCAACAACTTAATTCTTTTTTTTTGTAAAGCTTGTACTACATGTAAACTTTATTCTTCAATGACAATAAAGGCTATTGTTTACTTGGCACCTAAGAATCATCATTCAATGGATTATCCCCCTCTATTAGTTGATTTTGAATGGATCTTGGCCTTGATCTATTTTTATGAGAAACAACTTCTTATCTGAGACACCACACATGCCAAAAAGTAAGAGACAAAGTGCTGTTAGTAATATTGCTCACGTTAAGCTCTCAATTAGGTAAATAGTCATCATCGGATAACAAAGCTTGGAGCTTCGATGACATAGAGAATTCAATGATAGCAATACCTTGCACAGACCCCCAACAAATTTGTGTAAATTAAAATACTATTTATATATTGAGTAGTACAAAAACAAAACTTCACAAAGACAATACTACACTAACCTTCCACGCACATCCACGAACAAATTCCCATTCTAATTCGGTCACTTCTTCTTTGTTTTCGATGCTTTTAGCATTGTATCAAAAACCCATCATGAGTGCATTTTTAGGGTAAATACTCCAAAGGTTCGTCATTCTCCAACGCTCTTCTTCTTCTTCTTCAATTGATATGTCTTCTTCAATTCAATGTTATGTTTCTTTCCTTTTTGGCTTCTTCATACCTTGAAGTCCACTTTTCCATATGTCCACAATTATATAGTATGAACGTGTCAATTTTTTTTTTAAATTGAGATGAAAGTCTCTTTTCCACACCATTTCCTTGTGGTACTTCACCCTTAACACGTTCATCTTCTTCTTCACACCACATTTGTGAACTTGCCAGATGCGATTGTGAGATTATTTTGGTGATAGAAAACAAAGATTCTTTTACAAGCCAACCTTTTGCAATGCTACCTTCTGGCCTTGCCTTTTGTCTCACAAAGTCCTTCAAAACTTTCATAAAACGTTCGAGGTAGAACATCCATCTCGTGTGCACAGGTCTTGCAACTGATACTTCTTCGACCAAATGCACTGGAAGACGATCTTGTATATCCAAAAACGAAGTTGGAAAATCTCTTTCCAACAAAGATACCATTTCGATCATTTGGATTTTCATGGAATCCAATTCATTATTTTTTATTTCTTTTGAAAAAATTCACCTGCAACATTGATATAACACTAGGTTTTTAAGCACATAAAAATATTGAAATATCACATCTTTATACAAATGTTTAAAAGGATATACAAACCTCATCATCGATGATAAATTGTAAAGCGAATTTCATACGTCATCGTTGAAACAGCCTCGAATAGAAAGTGGAAGTATGAATTGCAATATCTTATGCCAATCATGCGAATTCAAATTCGCTTAATTTACCATCTTTGGTAAATGATTTGCATAAAGAATGTGCATAGCCTGTTGGAGTTCTCATTTGTTTTATGACATATTTAACATGCCAGAGTTGCTCTTTTGTAAGAATCCATGGCACGCTAGGTAGAATCTCATCTCCACTTTCAGTTATTGAATCCAATAGGGCAGCAAATAGGAGGCAGTAGGGCGCCCGAAATAGGGGAGGAAAAAGGCGAAAAATGCAGCAACAGACAGCCAGCAAGAGGGCGCTAGAAATGGGCAGCAAGTGGGTGAACACAGACAGCAGTGTAGGAGGGTGAGCTAAAATTGAGGCGGATGTAGGGCGCCAGCTATGGTGGAATGTGGGCGTCCAAGAGAGGTAGTAACGGCAAAAAAAAATAGGATAAAAAAGATGGGTTGGTAGGGCGCTATGCCAATGATGTGGTTCCATAGTGATTCACCGACGTTTTTGAATATGTGGACATGATCCAATAGATGATTAATCAATAAATCCCTCCAATATGGTAATTTATAAAATTAGACAACCGTTTCATGCCATCAATTGATTCATTCCATGAGGAGTTAACATTGTTTATTGATTCCCTGCTATAGAGAATTAGTTGGCTGGGTCTTTGCTTCTTCTCTGGTTTCAAAACAGTTTATGCCTGTTACAAGGCTACGTTGGGCAGTTTCTTGAAGTTAACATTCTTATTCAAGGCCCAAGTTAGGCAGAAAGGGACTGGTAATCATTGTAGAATACGTCCTGCCTGTCAGAGGATGGCTCAAGGCAGTCACTCTTGTACTGGAATCACATGCTTCAAATCAAACATGCAACACATACATTAATCCACAAAATTGAAACAAGAAACTAATCTAACAGCATTTTAGAAGTCCAAGAAACAAGAAACACTCATTTTTTGATTCTTGGACATCCCAAGAACATCAAGCACTAGAATGTCAAGAATCTGCAAGATTTACATCACATTTCTAGCTTCTCTAGTTTACCTGAATGCTGGTTCCTATATTAATCCACAAGCAAGAAAAGAAGTCTAATCCACAACTTGGAAAGCAAGAAAACTAATCCACTAATAGATCCACAACCACATGTGAAAGATTTCAGATCCTTAAGATGCAATCTACTTGAATGATCTTTGGTTAGAAAGAGAAATACACTACCAATATCACCAATGTAGAAAAATCAGCATCTACACAAAATTTGAGATGCAAACACTAATAGAACTTGATCAAACTTGAATGAAATGATTATGTACTGTTGCTGTCCGTACAAAACCAGCAAGCTAGTTTATTTCACATGTGTGGATCCAAAAATAGCAAATATAGATCATTCTACACATAGAATTGCAAGCAATCACCAAGATAGTGCACCAATGGATAGTAGAACCCAAGAGAACCATGTATAAGCATGAAATGAGATAGAGAAGAGAGAAGATGACTCTTTCCACGAGTTATATCCTTTTATAACAGGTCCAAACCCTTTTTGGCCACTTGGCTTTCCCACCAAAATGCTAACCCTACCAATTTTGGGTCTAGATTCAATGTACCCAACTTATTCAAATTGAATCTACTCAAACTCGCATTCTATCTTTCCCACACTTTCAAAAGTGTTTATTCAAATGAAATTTAAACTAATGAACTTTGAAAAGTCAACCTCTAAGTCTAAAACAAGTTTTGGCCTCAATATGCCAAATATGGAAATATTGCAAAATGTGATGAAGCTAGTTGAATCTTTCACACTCCCTCTTCAACTAGTTTTAACATAGACTTTGATAATACTCCAAGTGAAGTCCTATGCTTCATGAACAAGTCTTTTCCCAATGATTTGGTGAAGATATCAACTACACATTCTCTTGAAGACACATGTTGAAGCTCCACCTCCTTTGCAATGACTCGCTCCCTCACAAAATGATATTGTATCTCAATATGCTTGTTCCTAGCATAGTTTTTGACAATAGAACTTTGATCCATCATAAGAATGATTTTCTTCCTGAGAATTGACCTCCTTTCAATGATCATGTAATGCTCAAAATAGAAACAACCATAATTGATATAGAGAATAGTGTCCACTTGGGATGCTTCACTATTTCTTACATCAATTTTACATGTAAAAATGTGACTAGAACATGAAGAATCAAATAGAATGTAAATGAAATGATTCCACCATGCTTCCAACTCTGAACTCTCTGGAAAAATACAGCAAACAAACAATAAATGTGAGTGATCAACTTTTGCTTGCATGTCTCCTCCTTCTTTGTCCTTTGTTGCCATGTATCCACCATGATACTCCATGAATGAGCCTCCATCTTCATCTTGCCATAAGATGCCATCATCACTTGATGACTTGGCCATGAATGAGTGACATAATGAGCCTTCAATAGCTTCATTTCCATCAGCAAAACCAGCCAAGAATGCTAGTACAAATCCAGCATCAAAACAATGTTCACCAATGTAGCTAGCTTTACCATATCTTGACAATTTGCACACATCCACATGAAATTGCTCAAACATGAGATAGAACAAGTAAAGTAAACTTGAACAACACTTCTTTACTGCTACTTTGACCTTACTTGAGTCTTCAATATGCTGCAAAAACAGATCCATAACACCTTTGCCAATTACCTCTCCTTTGATGTTCTTGACTAGCTCCAAATTGCCAACTTCCCTTTTGACTAGTTGAAGCGCTTTGAGACCAACCTCTTGATCTTAACTTGTCCATCAAAGTCATTGACCAAACTTTGTTTTCCAGATCCATTACTTGATTTTACAACAAGATAACATCCATCCACTTGCATAGCTCCATGTACACAAGAAGATCCTCCAAAAGATGTTTCACTCTTCATAAGATCTTGATACTCAAGATCCATTGCTTGGATCCACTCCTCTTCTTTCCTTGATTGATCTAAACTTGTAGGCTCATCCAAAGAGGTTAGGAAAGCAACATAATTTCCAAAAACTACTTGCTTACCCTTTTGATCATATGTGAGCCTTGAAGTTACTTGTCTTTCTCTTGATGTTCTCCTTGGCTTTTGACTTGATGAAGGTCCATCATTACCACCATCCAAAGTAGGATCATTCTCATCAACATCAAGAATGTTAGATCCATCTACTTTAGCATCAATCATGCTTGAAGACACCTTTGGAATGTTTCCCTCATAAAAAATGACATCTCTACCAACAATCACTTTGTTAGTAGAAGGAATGTAAACCTTGTAGGCTTTACTCACCTCACTATATCCAACAAAAATACCTCTTCTTGAAGATGGATCCTCCTTGGTCCTATCATCAAGAGTAATGTTGACATAGCATGTGCATCCAAAAGTTCTTAGAAAGTTGACACTTGGTCTCCTCTTGAATAGCATCTCAAAAGGTGTCCTTCCATCCAAAATAGCACTTGGCCACCTATTGCACAAGAAATTGGCACACAACAAAGCTTGATCCCAAAATGGTTTGTCAAGGTTAGCACTTAACCTCATAGCTTTAGCACTTTCACATAAAGTCCTATTCTTCCTTTCAGCCACTCCATTTTGTTGTGGGATCCTTGATGTTGTATACTCCCTCTTGATCCCATGCTCATTACAAAAGGCCTTGAACTTGTTAGATATGTACTCACCACCATTGTCACCTCTCAAGCACTTGATCTTTGTGGAAAATTAGTTCTCCCTTGCATTCTTGAGCTTGACAAAGAGATCATACACTTCATCCTTGCTCTTTAGTAGATAGATCCAACAAAATCTACTAAAATAGTCAATGAATGTTACATACATCTTAGCTCCACTATTGCTAATTGTAGTAAATCCATGAATATTCGAATGTACAAGTTGAAAAGGCTTTGTAGATCTAGAAATAGATCTAGTATAAGGTAGTCTATGTGACTTAGACAAAGCACAATACTGACAAACATGCTTGTCATTACTTAAGGAACTTGGAAGACCAATCACAACCTTCTTCCTTGCCATTACCTCCAATGACTTGAAGTTGAGGTGTCCCATCCTTTTGTGCCAAACCTCTTGAATAGAAATTTTCTCCCTTTCAACACATCCAACTTGGTTAGCAATAACACAAGCATCAAGTTTGAACAACTTCCCTTGCCTTTTACCTTTTTCAATCAAGACATCCTTCCTTTTGATCAAACAAACATCTCCATCAAACTCCACCTTGAGGCCCTTACTTAGCATTTGACTCACACTAAGCAGATTCTTGGTAATAGATGGAATAAACAAGACATCTTCCAAATGAACATTCCTATTTGTAGAGAGAGAAATAGGAACTGTGCCAATCCCTTTGATTGCACACTCACCATCATTGGCCGTGTAGATCACCCTCTTGTCATCTCCATATGCCAACAAAGAAGTGAAGTACTCTTTGTGAAAGGTCATGTGTGAACTTGCTCCACTATCAATCCACCAAGGATCTAGATCTCCATCATTAGCAAGCATACATGAAGACATCACAAAAGCATCATCATTTGCATCTTGCACATCCAAACCATCCTCATCAAGAGTAACATTACCTTGCTTGTCTCCTTGATCTCTCTTCTTCTTGTAGCACTCACTTGCAAAGTGTCCTTTGATGCCACAATAGAAGCACTTGAGCTTTGATCTATCCTTCTTTTTGCCACTTGAAAAAGCATCCACTTGATCTTGCCCTTTAGACCACTTGCTTTTGGTTTTTCCCTTGAATTTGCCCTTTGTGAACATAGCATCCTCTTGAAGTGTCGATGTAGATCCACCTCTTGCTTGAAGCCTATATTCCTCATTGATCAAGATCTCTTGAAGATCCATCATACTTGGCAAAGTCTTTTGAATAGCAATACTTTGAACAATGTTAGCATGAGCATCCAACAAGCCATTAAGAATCACTTGAATAAGCTCTCCTTCCTTAATGCTTTCATCTATGCAAGCTAACTCATCACTTAATGCTTTCATTCTCAAAACAAAAGTACTTGGACTTTCTTCATTCTTTTGCAAACAAGAAAAGATTTGCCTTCTTAGAGTCAACACTCTAGAAGTAGACTTGGTTTTATAAAGCTTCTTCAATGAATTCCAAGCTTCCAAAGATGATGTGCACTTACCAACTTCCTTGAGAAGTTCATTGGTAACATTAATCTTTATCATGTGTAGAGCCTTCTTGGCCCTCTTGTCATACCTCAATTGAACTTGCTGTGTTGCTGGTCTCTCCTCCAAACCTACAACAATATCCAAAACATCATTCATCTCAAGAAGTGACTCCATCCTCACTTTCCATAATGAATAGTTACTTGAGGTAAGCCTATCATTGGCTTCCAACATGACTCCAATTGAGGTTGCCATGTAGCAATGACCTGATCTTCTCTTTCAACCTGCTTCAATGCACAAAGCACTCCTTTGAACAACAACAAATGCTTTCAAAAGAAATCACCAAGATTTGAAACTATCTCACAAATTCTCTTCTAGCACTTATCCAAGCAAATCAACACATAGAATCATAGAATCAACCTATGATCTATTCTCAATCTAATGACTTTTGCCACTTCCTAAGATTGAAACACACTCAAATGAAGTCCAGCAACCTCACTATCTAGAGATCCAATCAAAATTAGAGTTTTGACAAAATCACAAAAAATTAACTATTCCAAATCTACATGCAAATGCTGAAAATTTGATATGCAATCTATAAGCCACCACTTAGGCTGAACCAATGATCCACAAATCGGCCAAATCCAGTATGTGAATTCAAAAATCGGAATTGAACAAGTATATTGACCTATTTAGTGTTTTGATCTACAAAAGATCCAATCTACAAAAGCAAAAAATCCGATTTTGGTGTAGAATACTCTCTAGCATGCTCTAGACTTGATATCTTCACCAAATCATTGATAGATCTGATTTCCTCCTTCATAACCTAAAACACAAGCTCTGATACCATGTGAAAGATTTCAGATCCTTAAGATCCAATCTACTTGAATGATCTTTGGTTAGAAAGAGAAATACACTACCAATCTCACCAATGTAGAAAAATCAGCATCTTCACACAATTTGAGATGCAAACACTAATAGAACTTGATCAAACTTGAATGAAATGATTATGTACTGTTGCTGTCCATACAAAACCAGCAAGCTAGTCTATTTCACACGTGTGGATCCAAAATAACAAATATAGATTATTCTACACATAGAATTGCAAGCAATCACCAAGATAGTGCACCAATGGATAGTAGAACCCAAGAGAACCATGTATAAGCATGAAATGAGATAGAGAAGAGAGAAGATGACTCTCTCCATGAGTTTCATCCTTTTATAATAGGTCCAAACCCTATTTGGCCACTTGGCTTTCCCACCAAAATGCTAACCCTACCAATTTTGGGTCTAGATTCAATGTACCCAACTTATTCAAATTGAATCAACTCAAACTCGCATTCTATCTTTCCCACACTTTCAAAAAGTGTTTATTCAAATGAAATTGAAACTAATGAACTTTGAAAAGTCAACCTCTAAGTCTAAAACAAGTTTTGGCCTCAATATGCCAAATATGAAAATCCTGCAAAATGTGATGAAACTAGTTGAATCTTTCACACCACACACAAGGGATGGAAGGGCATGATCATAAGAGAATCACTTAAGAAAACAATCATGATCAAGGAGCTCAAAGGATGCACCAAACTGATGCAGGCTCTTCTCATTTGGACATGGAGTAGATGCACTACACAAAAAACTCCTCTTCTCAAAGAGGGAGTCTTTTAAATAAGCAAGAGAGCTCCTTAGGTGGCATCATAGTGGCATTTCCACATTTCACAAATTACAAGTGGAATAATGCTCTCCAGTAATGTCACCATCAAAAGGTGGCTCACTCTACTTTCTTTAAGAGGGGTCTACTTGCATTTATTACATTAGCCTAGAAATACTAGTTCCTACATGGTGATTCCATCTTTTAGGATTCACCATGAGGCTTACATAGTTTCTACTTGTTGACAATATTAACGTATTCCTCGGCTCTCAGTCTTCGTTCATCTCATCTTCTCAGAGACCTCCTTGGTCTAAGGTGAGAGGTGCTCTTGGGTTGCCCTGGCCGAGTATATTGGGGATTCATCAAAATCAGCCAATATCATTCCATGTCACTCCGCTTGCGCATTGGCATCTTCGATCTTCACTTTAAAAAGCATAGATCCTCGTTTGGTTGCATAAAACCAAGTGCTTATTGTTGCCAGTCTTTATCAGAAACTGCTTTCTGCAATCTGCCGCAATGTAACTAGAATGTCTTATTGCTGCAAGTGGTTGACATTCTCAAAATTGGAGAGCTCCCAACAACTTCACAACTCACATGCTTGAGTGTTTTATTTTTGTCTTTTTATCACTCATATCTGCCATTGACGGTTTCATCTTGGGTTTCTTGGCATATATTAGCTTCTGGGAGGCCTGTATCCTCCATTTTACTTCTAGGCATTTTCGCAGTTCTTCTCTCAGTTGAATTTCCAGTCTTGTCGATGCTCTTTCCTTGATGAGAGGAGGAAGATGTTTGATTGGTAGGTTGTTCTCCTCATCTTCCATAGAAGCTGAATATGTGGCAACCACTCAAGCTACCAAGAAGGCACTATGGATAAGAAGGGTTAAAATTGATTCTTCTATTCATGTCTATTCTAAGTAGGTGTGTGGTAATGTGTAGTGAAGACTCAAATATATAAGGTAATGACCACATAAGTAATTGAAATTGACAATTCTTAACAATTTTCAACTGTAGTTTCTTACTTTACCTAGATGTTATGTGGTATGATAAATTGTAATTTTACCATCAACTATTAGCTACCAATTCAACATATAATCTAGCATATGACTAACGATAAGTTCATGTGATCATATGCTCAATGACTTCATTTTTAAATCATTAAAAACCATCATTATAGTACAAATTTTGACATACTTAAATGAGTTACGACAATAAATGAATTAAGTGCTTTGTTTGGAGTACTATCAACTCCTTTATAATACAAATTTTGACATACTTACTTAAATGAGGTACGACAAAATGAATTAAGTCTATTAAACATCTAATACTCAATTGCGAAGCTCATTTACTATTGTTCTATGAGTGCTTGTCATATTCTATCTGATATAGATTGATAGTGCTATTGATTGAGTGCTAATTTAGCCGAGGCTAGTTTTGGCTCATCTTTGTGAGTAATTTTCTCTCAGATTCTAGGTGATAGTTTGGAAGGGACAAATAACACCGGAGCATGCATGCATTTGAGTCTTAAATCTTGTATGCTAGAATGCAAGCAGAGTTGGTTCTTGTAAGTAACCTTTCAAAGACAAAATAAGATTGAAGAGACATTCTATCACTTGTCGGATAGTAGTGCTTAAAGTGTGTTATGGTTATCATAAGAACATCCATCATAAATACATGAAATGAATGTAGAACCGAAGAGTGCTTCATTGCTGGCATTATACACCATAAACATACGTCTGTAACTACACAAACGGTGTGATGCATGGCCATCGTTGGCATGTGGTGATCATTATCAGTTTAAGCCTTGTGGAGAGAAGCGTTAGTAGTCCAGCGTGGACTACTTTTATCAACTTTATCAATCAACAGTTGTGATAGATCCATCGCTGGTCAGTGGATCAAAATACACCAAATATTCACCATTTACTTGAGCCTATTCCATCGTTGGGGACATTGGGGAGTAATTTATTATAAAAAGTGCCACATATATGGAAAGTGGTCAATCATTGTGGACAGTGGATCAAACACCATGCATAAACCTTCAAAGGGAATGCAAGCTTTCTTATCGTAGAGATATGAATGCACCAAAGAGAAGGGAGTTAAACACATACCGTACATTAGAAACGAATGAACCAAAGCTTGATAGGGCACGCTCTCTATAATGATCACATCTCCAAACTGTATAGTAGAAAAGCTTTAGTCGAAAACAGGTGACATATAGCAGTTCATGAGGAAGCTTCATGGAAGAGCCCGTTTGACCAAAATGGTGGGGAACTCCCCAAAGCAAAAATTCTTCTTTTGTGGAAAGAAGGGGCATTATGCATTTGAATGTTACAAGACGCTAAGAGCACAAGTGGAGGAGGACAAACAAGGAAACCTTGCAAAGGAGGAGGAGGAGGATGAAGTAGATGTATTCTTGATGGCATCTACATCCTCACCAACAAGCAATAGCAATTCAAGAGACAATTGGTGGATCGACAGTGGGGCTAGCTCCCACATGTCTTGTTAAAAGGACTTTTTCTCAACTTTACACTTTTTCAATGCTAAAAGGTTTGTCTTTACTACAAATGATGAAGAGTGTAGGATAGATGGTGTTGGCACCATCTCTTTGTGTCTAGAATTCTCAAAATGCATGGATCTAGAAAATGTCCTTTATGTACCATCAATCACCAGGAATATGCTTAGTGTTGGTCTAATCTTAGAAAGTGGTTTGGATGTCCACTTTAAGCATGGTGTTTGTTTCATCTTGAAGAATGATGTTTGCATTGCAAAGGGATTTAGGCTTGGAAGATTGTTTAAGTTGGAAGCTAGTGTTGCTTTTGAGAGGGTGAGCTTGGCAAAGGAGGAGATCACTCAAGAAGAGATCTTGGCAAAGTGTGATCTTGCTTGCATTGAGGAGGAAGATCTTGAGGATCCGCCTCAAAGCATGAGAGTTTCAAGGGAGTCCTCAATGACAATGGCCGAGTCATCAAATTGCATGCAAATTGTCCATTCAAGTGTGCATCTTGCAAGGGTGGTGAGCATTGGAGAGTCTACTATCTTTGAGTAATTTTTGGAAAGTAGTAGTAGACATGAGGTGACTTGTTTCTTACCTTTAAGATTCATGGTGTTTATTACTTTGTATGACAAGACAATGAAATGCGATGCTTTGAAATCTACATTTGTTCAATGATAAGGCAATTTCATTGGATAACTATTTTTGTAATAGCTTGAATAGAGTCATAAAAGATGAAACATCATTTGCTTTGGAAATATTTGTGTCCACATGCTTTGTGCATGATCATTCCAATGTAAGGACCAAAGATTATCCTATTTCAATGACAAGAATAATAGTAGTGTTTTGCTCTTCAAGTAGAGATTGTAGAATCTACTTGTTTTCCATCAAAGAAGTTGTAAATGGTGGAAATGTAATCTTTCAAGAGTGGAAGATTTGTAAACTTGAAGAAGCACGTTTGGATCAACACCTTATTCAATTCATTGATGGTTTGGAGTCAAGTCAAGTGGAGGAGCAAGCTTAAGACCCAAGGACTCCAAGAAGAACCATGAGTATCAAGATGGAGCCATCAAGGCTCAATCATGTGGATCAAGCAAGTCAAGTTGTCTTTGGCAACATTGTGTATCCACTTAATTTTTTTAATGATGTATCTTCAAGTGCACAAAATGCCTTGGAATCCATGGCTTGGCATGATGTTTAGCTTTGAAGTGTGCTACATGTATATGGACACTTATATGGAACATCTTGTAAGGGATCCTTTAAGAGGTGGTGAAGGATCCTTCATGGACATCATTCTCTAGTGGAGTCTCAAAAGTTCCTTGTTTGTGGCTGGATTTCTTAGCACTTCTAAAATCTTTCATTCATCTAGCAAGAGATTTGTAGATAGATCAGCTAAATTTGAGGAGTGTGAAGAATTGCCAAAAATTGGCAAATCGAGCTTGATCAAAAACCATGAAGAATAGTGTAAATTTTGTACATTCCACACATGTATGGCCAAAATGCCACGTGGCAACCCACTCCTATGAGGTTGGTCTAGTATTGGTTATATGCTGCAATTGATGGTTTATCAATTGGTGCATTAATGAGTGCATAATGTTCAAAATTCTCCCAAGAGAACCTTTAACAAAATCTTAGACTTTCGAGCTCACTATGATCAAATCCTATGTAGAATTTGCACTTTATAATATAGTGGGAGGCTATATCTTGCCTAAGAGCAATCTATTGAATCTACAACTGTCTGGTTTGATGCACCATAGCTTCCAAACAAGGTTTTTGCTGTCTCTAGCCTTTTCCAAAATTAACCAACATTGATTTAGCTAAGACTTCTCTTGAATCTGATTTTCATCCATCACCTTGCTCTGATATCAAGTTGACAATTTGAGACGGATCAATTCAATCACATATACACAGACCATCAAGTGCTTTCTAGACAAGACAAGACAAATTGCTTCACACACCAATTGTATATTCACATTAATTTTTAAGTAAAATGAAAGAGTACATAAGTAGTAGCTAAGGGCTTGAAGGAGATTTGCCCAACTGTCTAGAACTTAGAGAGATAAAGAGATCGTATATTTTGATGACTTCATCTCAAAAGGAAAGCTCCTTTTTCAAGGCTTCACCTACAAAATTGTCACATTCACCATGCCTTTACGGCATTCAAGCATGACAGTGCAAGAGGTTTCCCATATATAATACAAATTCTACATTCTATAAAATGTTTTGAGAAAAAAGGCTTTTGCAAACTATCCAGTCCTAAAAGTCCTAGCCCTTGAACTTTATGGGAGCTCAAACCCATTCTCTCAAGTAAAGGTCTTCAAAGCCTAGAATTTTCTCATGCCAAAATTTGTCTTTGAAGTCAATGTTCACTTTACACTTGACTACTTGGTCAATGTGAACTCTATAGTTTGTTAATCTTTCTTGTGTAACTGTGAATATTATTTCAATGCTATAGTTGGAGGTCATCTTGCTTGAATTTATGTTGTTTCAACTTGGTATCAAAGCTCCCATCCTCCTGAAGTGCATGTGTCAGAGCTCAATGTTAGGTGAGAAGGCTCTCAATTAGTGTGAGAAGAGACGGGGAACCATTGTCAATGATTTTTTATCTATCCCAAATCTTAGAGAGGAGAATTTTTTTTAATCCTAGAGCACATTCTAAACATGTCTACAACAAACTATTAATGTTAAGGGGTTGATTGCAAGCATGTGAATGACATTTTCATGAATTTCGAAAATAACCGAAGAGTGATTCATTGCTGGTATTCTACACCATAAACATACTTCTGTAACTACACAAATGGTGTGATGCATGGCTATTGTTGGAATGTGGCGATCATTATCAGTTTAAGTGTGTGGAGAGAAGCATTAGTCCATCACTGGACAGCAGACTACTTTTATCAACTTTATCAATCAATAGTTGTGATAGATCTATCGCTGGACAGCGGATCAAAATACATCAAATATTCACCATTTACTTGAGCCTATTCCATCACTGACAACGGAGTAATCCATCATAAAAAGTGCCACAGATATGGAAAGTGGTCAATCGCTAGTCCTTCGCTAGGGACAGCGGATCAACCGACACGCATAAACCTTCAAAGGGAATGCAAGATTTCCTATCGTAGAGATATGAATGCACCAAAGAGAAGAAAGTTAAACCACATACCGTATATCATAAACGAATGAACCAAGGCTTTATAGGGCGCGCTCTTTATTATGAGCACATCTCCAAACCGTATAGTAGAAAAGCTTTAGTCGAAAATAGGTGATATATAGCAGATCACAAGGAAGCTTTGTGGAAGAGCCCTTTTGACCAAAATGCATATGGTGGGAAACATTTTTTTGAATAAAGCCACACAGGGTTGGGTTTGAAAAAAAGCCTAGGACCTCCAGATAAGTAGTTTTTTTTGTGATTAGACTGGGGGACGTACTTTAAAATAAGGAAGGGTCCATGAGAGAGAGAGAGAGAGAGAGAGAGAGAGAGAGAGAGAGAGAGAGAGAGAGAGAGAGAGAGAGAGAGAGAGAGAGAGAACCCACCAAGCGACCCATAGTTAGTGGATCTCTTAGAGGGCAGTTAGCTCCTCGAAAGGGATAGCTAACTGCCCACCAACAAACCGTTAATACAATGTGGTAGATCATAGGACAAACTCGGAAATGCATCAGTCAAAGGAAGTTTATTTATGTTAAGGCGCAATTTATCCCTCATGAAACCATTTTTTTGAAAAGTATTTATTAAGATTGCTACCTCTTTTATAAAAGTATCTTGATTGTTGCAGCAATACATTGCAGAAATAACTTGGAAAATAATCACTTTGTAAGAATTTTAAACTGGTCTATTGGAGGCCAAATGTATGTATTGTAAATACTGAAAAAGTAAATCTCTTCTTTTATCAAACTTTGAGAGATGAGAAACCCTCGTTACGGGATTAAAAGCAATTGAAATATTCAGAAAACTGGTGGTGTTTGCTTCACAAGACTTCTTTTCAATATCAAGCAAGTCCAATGGATAAATCCAGAAAGGGTTTTTTGGTGTTCTTACCTAATTCTTATCCATAAACAAATCGACGTTAGGATTATTAATAAAGCAGATGTCATCAATACATCTAAATGAGTGAAAGAATTCACTCATCCATGTTCTGCCCCCTAATTTTGCCACCAGTTACACCATGTAGGTGAGCACGAAAAACCCATTGGTATACCACAAATTTGTGTCCAGGTTTTGTTTCCTAATCTGACAATACAATTGTCTATTAGAAAGGCATTTCACAAGCATAAGAGGTCCTTGTCGATATTGTGCCATCTCTCACACTTTTTTTTTTTATTATTAGCCCATGACCACTTAAAGACTTCCCTTTCATGTTCCCATTTGAAACTCAAAAGCATCTTATTAGAATGTTTTAAAGCGTAAGTAATGGATTTATTCATAATAGTTCTCAGCCCATCTGAACCATCTAGAGGTATGTTTTCATAGCATTTAGAAATGTCAGCAACCCATACATTGGTAATCGTTGATGGTAGATTGAGATAAAAATCAATAGAGGACTCGCATTGCCAAAATAAGCATGTATCCACATTTAGAATACTCTTGTATGTTTTTGTCGTAAGGCCTGTGACACTTGGTAGGTAAGTCCAACCGATCGTAATATCATGAAAGAGTTCATCCACAATACCGAATAGTTTGAATAAAACATGAGTGTAAAAAGTCTTCACATGGATAGCTTCAAAAACTCTATTGCGAAAACATAAATGTTAAAAAGAGCTCCCTAAGTCACTGCTAGTAATCAGCTAAAGACGTCCTATTGCCGAGAAACTGACTTCTCTCCTTTCTGTCCTTTTCCCATCCTGCACATCGATTAGTCCCGGTAAAAATTAAACCTCTTGATAGGTAAGTCACTCTTTGTACTACTTTGCCATTCCTTTCCAGTGAACCATCTTTTCTTTCTTGTCCTTGACCCTAATACAACTAAGTTTGGATTGTTGAGATTCAAATTGCATGTCCTTTTGCTTGTATTCTGAAAGTATTTATCTTGGAGTGTGGAAAAGCTTGGTCGTTTTAGAAGGCGTTCTATCTCACGTATGTTTTCAGTATCTCCCATGTGTGCTAAGATTTTGGCAGAAGAGTCTTTGGCAAGCTCAATAGAGACATCAGTCATGTATTGTCAAATGAAAAGAAAAGTAAGGTGTGCTTTAAGCACATCTCTGGCGGGTTAGTATAGCCACATGAAAAAAGCGTTCATTTGGTTTTGGAGGGAAG
The DNA here is from genome assembly GCA_029204225.1 of Diphasiastrum complanatum. Classification (NCBI taxonomy): domain Eukaryota; kingdom Viridiplantae; phylum Streptophyta; class Lycopodiopsida; order Lycopodiales; family Lycopodiaceae; genus Diphasiastrum; species Diphasiastrum complanatum. The sequence goes on along the minus strand of MU831836.1, from coordinate 63,807 downwards.
CACCAGGAAAATACTTGCCTAGGTTGCTCATCATGTACCAAATGGCGTGGTCAAACCAGATAATGGATGAATTGTTGCATTTGTCACCACATCTACACTTGAAGAAAGGTCTTTTACAGTTCCAGATTCTGGCTTGGTGAAGGTTTATTTTACTCAAGCCAATTTCAAAGTGTCCTCTGATTCTGGCCCAGGTTTGCTCAGATGGGTAGCAAGAAGGCTCAAATTTGTTCATGCGAATAACAGTATCAAAGGTTGCTAGAGTTTCAAGAGAGGGATTTTTGTGTAAAGCAGTTGACTTACAAACATCGATTTCTTTTTCAGTGAGATGTGACATCAGGATCCAAAGGTCGATAGGCACAGGAGCAAGAAAGTTGACAACAGGTAGGCTCCAGAGCTTATAGGCAGTAAAGGCAGATTTGAATTCAATGGTTCTGCTCGGTACAATGAGGATTTGACAGTTTTTGGATTGGTAGAAATCATACAAAGATTGATCTCCAATATCACATATTTATTGAGAAAACAATTCAAGCTGGGAAGCAATATCCTCATCAAGATCATCTAAAAAGACCAAAGGGTGTGGTGATAGAGTTGCATCAAAGGTGGAAGGTGGAATATTAGCAGTAGAATTACCATTCTCATTTTCAAGGCAAGCAAAGACTTTTCTAATACGCAGATTGAAAAATCTTTCTTCTTCCTCAAAACTTTCAACAAATTCATTAAGTCTGCTAAATTTCTTTTATCAAACTCAAAATATCCTTCTATTTAACAAAGTCCAGATAGATCTTGACCCAATCCAAAGTCCCCAAAAGATCAATCAAACACAAAACCTTATCCTCAGGTCCAGCATAGAAACAAGTAGCCCTATCAGTGTCAATGATAAAAGAATGCATCATTACGGTCTTTCTTATACAACAGATAAGCGTCTGAATAAAATGGTTAGGTGGAGGTAGGGGCTTCCCATAACCCAAAAGAGCAGCATCTTGAAACCATCTTGTGGACTAAAACATGAGAACAGACCTTTGTTAGCTTATGAACCGGATAAAAGGTAAGGGTCTAGTACTATCCCAACCAAGGAATAGTCTGAGTTACACCACAAGGATGCAGAGAGAGAGAGAGATACACAATTTCACATAGTTCTTCTTGATAAAGCAAGACTAAACCCTTTGAAGCCTTTATTCATAAACCAACAAGGTATAGTTAAGGTGAAAAGTAAAATATAGTACCGTAAAGCACCATAAAACATAACCACTCTCAAAACGTCCAGCTGATATCTGCCACCATCCCACAACACAAAACCACACGAGTTAGTATAGTGGGAAGATAGGTGTCATAGCTGAGCGTTAGTTGTTATCCATGTCCAAAAGAAGCTATACTACTTAACAACATAAATAGCATTTTTAAATCATATTCCAATCTTCCCAAACGAAAGGCATATTTTTTAGCGATAGGCCAAGCCCTGACGACGAGTGCCATGTTGATCAGTTTTTGGGCATTGGTCCATATCAGTTCGTTTTGTTTTATGCATAAGTATGAATAGTTTTCTTCGTATATATTGTTTATCGCTAAAAGATATGGTGTGGACACGTGTGCAGGTGTTAGAGCAAATCCATGCTATGCTAACTCTAGTGACTCTAGTTTTGAAAAACAAGTCATGCACACGCAAGCTCGATACGCCATATCATTTTTTCGTATCATGTTGCTTTCTCTGGATAGAAATAAAAAATAACTTGCTCTATTGTGATACTAATTTTACAAACTCTGCTAATATCGCCATTCAATATTTGAACTCGATACACGGTGTCGATTTGCGGTATCAAAATCAAAATTGATACGAGAGATCGATACCCGGTATCCATCTGCGGTATCATTTGTCAATTTGATACCGCAAATCGATATCGCTGTGAGAAATTGGCAAAAATCTAGCTTGGTATTTTTTATGATAGAAGTTTGTAAGTGAATCTCACATGTGTGGAGGATGTTCCCACGTGTGGACAATTGTAAAGTAAATCAAAATGTTTGATATAGGGGTCTCATAGAATTTCATAGTCAAGCATTTAGGTGTAGGATGTTGATAGGGTCAAATTTGGCATAGATGGCAAATTATCCATTTCCACTTGTAATGCCAATATTGAGCCAAACTTGTGCCAATTAGAGTGTAGACAAGTGTCATTCTTTTGTTTGATGAAGCTTAAGAGGTCCAATAGGATTTAGAGGTGGAACCTTGTGAGGTCCAATAGAAAATTGAGGTGTGCTTGAATATAGTCCAATAGAATTTAGAGGTGCATGGATCAATGGTCCAATAGGATTAAGAGGTGGCAAAGTGTGATCCAATCATAGTTAAGCATAGTGGTAGCTCATGAATCTATTAGTATCATTGTACTCCTCCTTTTGGATCTAATTTGATTTTGAGATTGAGTGGATTTTGAGTGTCATTGAATTTCTAGCTTTCTCTCTCTACCCGAGAGCTCATGATGGTTTTTCTCTCTCTACCCCAGGAGAGCAGCTTGTTTTTACTTAGAATACTTTTGGAACACTTCTCACACGTGTGAGTGAGAGTTGGAAGTGATTGAATGCATGTAGTAGTGTGTTTTTGCCATAGAATCAAAGATAGATCTTGAATCTCAATCTAGTCTTGATCTTGGTGCATCTACACACCTTAGGAGATCACAAGTACATGTAGTGGACAATCCACACGTGTGAAATTCAACATGGTATCAGAGCCTACCTAAGGTTACCATGCATTTTGATCTATTTTGAGTGAAAACTATTCATCAATCTTGAGCTAGAAATTGTCAAGGCCCATTTTCCTAGCTATCTTGTTCAATTTTGGATCAAAAGAGATCAAAAGGACATTGATTGGGTCTGACCTGGTACTGTACGGAATCAGGTGCTCAGACACGTGTGAGGAACATCCAATTTCAGTTTGTAGTTCTCTTTCATGTTTGATCCAAAAATCTTGCTAGATAGCTTGTTTTGAAGCTATTTTTGTCTAGTTTCTGATGCAATCAGTTTCATTCCATTTGGTTGAGCCAATCAAAAGTTATAAGCTTTTGAAGAGGGTTAGGTAGGGCACCTAGACCTGGGTGGACACATTTGGTTTGGTCAAAAGATTGCTTGTTTGATCCAAAATCACAGTTGAATGCTTACCAATCTCATCTATATGTGATCTAGGCACTGTTTTGAGATCTTAGCCATTTTGTTTCATGCAATATCATTGTATTTGAGTCAAATTTGGTTTCTTAGTGTATTTCACACGTGATAAGAGTGTTTGATCCTAACTTTGCCCATACTCCATCATTTGATGTGAAGTAGATCTAGTTTTGGAGAGATTGAGATAGCTAGTGAGAATCATCTCACAATTTGTTGCAAGATCTTGCATAGGAGATGGTAGCACACCATTATTGGATCCTATAGTGAGAGAGAAGCAACATTTTTTGTTCATCACTTTTATTTATCTCCACTTTACATGACTTCAATGAGTTCATACTTGTTGCAACCAAGTGAGAGATTGTCTACTTCCAATTATTCAATATGGAAGTTGAGGATGGAGTCCATCTTGATACTCCAAGATGTGATGGACATTGTACTTGGGATTGAGGAGGAGCCTCAAGTCCTTCAAGAAGTACAAAAATACAAGAAGAGAGCTAGGATGGCTCTCCACTACATTAAGATGAATGTCTCTAATGAGATATTGAGGGAGATTGGTGATTGTTCTACATCCAAGGAAGCTTGGGATTGTCTCAAGTCCATCTATGAGGCTAAGAACACCTCTAGGCTCCTCACTCTTAGAAATCAAATATTCCAAAGTAGTCAAAAGAGTGATGAGAGTGCATCTAATTATGTTTTGAGAGTCAAGGATATTCATAGGGAGCTTGCATGTATTGGTGACTCAATCAATCAAAGTGAGCTAGTCCAAGTCATTCTCAATGGCTTGAGAGATGAATATGACAACCTTGTCCAATCCTATGCTATTAAGGAGGAGCTACCAAGTTTGGAGGCCCTTCAAAGTGTGCTTATTTATGAAGAATCAAGACAAGAGTACAAACTCTTGAGGATGGACAAGCTATCACTCAATCATGATGATGGCAAAGTTCTATTTGCCAAGCACAAAGAGAGGAGTAAGAAGCAACACCATCACTTCTCTAATGACAAAGCTAAAGACCAAGATGGAGAGGAGGAGGATACCTCTCATGCTTCTAATTCAAATCTCAAGAAGAAGATGATCAAGTGTTTTTATTGTGGCAAGAAAGGCCATTATGCCACCAATTGCTTCAAGAAGAAGAATCAACTCAATCAAGCCAACATCATCAATGAGAAAGAAGACTATATTGCAAGTGATGGAGAAGGCTCTCTTATGGCATCAAGCTTCTCCTCTTCCACCTTCAACAAGGATGACTCATGGTATATTGATAGTGGAGCATCTTCACATATGTGTGGCTCCAAGAACTTTTTTTCATCTATTATGCCTTATGATGGAGTCAAGAAGACCATATACTTTGCAAGTAAGCATGAGTGCAATATTGAAGGAGTAGGGATTATTCCCTTGAAGCTTGCATCTTCTAAAGATCTCTTTCTCAACAATGTTCTTTTTGTCCCAAAGCTTACAAAGAACATCTTAAGTGTTGGCCAACTTCTTGATAGTGGCTTTGATGTCAATTTCAATATTGACAATTGTGTAATTAAGAAGGATGGTGAGATCCTTGCATATGGATCAAGATTTGAAGGCATCTACAAATTTGATCCAAGTGAGAGTGCAAACTCTCTTGATGTTTCTTATATTTCCAATATTTCAAAGGAGGAGGATTACACAAGATGCACATATCTTCTCTCTTCAAGTATTATGGTGTATGATTATTCCTTATTATTCAAAGCATATGTTGAGAAGAAATTCTCATTGAAGATCAAAGCTTTGAGGAGTATTGGAGCTCTTGAAGGAATAGCACCATATGAAGTTTTATTCAAGATGAAGCCTAAGTTTGATCACCTTAGTGAACTTGGTAGTGCTTGCTTTGCACATATTCCCTTGGAAACAAGAAGGAAGGATGATCCAAGCTCATGGATCATGATTGGATACTCATCCATCAAGGAGACCTTTAGTGTCTTTACACTCTCTATTTCAAATGTGATGGTGAATAGAGATGTCATATTGCATGAAGATTCAATCTTGGAAGTGGCCGAGATCAAGGCTTCTCAAGAAGCATCACAAATTATCCTTTTTGAAGGTATTCATGTTATGATGGGGCCAATGTGTGAGGAGGAGTTTCTTCTGCATATGATTTCAAGAATATCTTCAAGATGCATGGCCGAGTCTTTATGGCTCACCTTACATGGCAAAGAGGGGCATCTTTCATGTTGTATCTACTACAACACATTCATATATGCTTCTCTTCCTTTGCTTGAAATGCTATCTTGCTTCATTGAATTTTTTGGATCTCAAAGTTCAAGAAAAGCTATACTAGTTTTGTATGATGCTTATGGTATGGACATGTTTCTTGTCATTATTGACTTAGATGTGTTTCCAATACTTTTTGAAAGCAAGATATTGTATTGTCAAAAGTATGCTCTTGGTTCTAGTAAGAACAAGATTGAGCTTGGTACTCACTTTTTTGAAAATCATGTTTTCACATGTTTTGAGGCAAATTGTAAACTCCTCTTGAGATTAAGTGAAGCATCCAAAGTGGACACTTACATCCTTGAGAGAGTAACTAGCCTAAAAAAGATCAAGATAGTCTTTGATATCAAGATTAGATCCATCATGGATATAGTTCATTGTATGTGGACTAGTCAAGCTAGAAAGCATAATCTTGATAATCATCATTGTTTCACATCTTATGATCTTGATCTCCATGATCCTTATGAGGCTTGGAAGCCTCATATTTCTCTATTTATGGTGCATCCATCATGCAAGTGGAACTTTCAAGGCAAAGATCATCATCAAGCATGGAGGAAGCCCATGATAATAGTGGCATATTGGTGGAGCACTCTTCAAAGGCATTGGCAAGAGATCTCTACCAAAGAGATCTTATCATGGATATGGTAAGGGTGGTGCTATGATGGATCCCTTGGCTGATCTTCACTTCTTATGCATACCAAAGGATCCACTCAAAAAGATTTACAAACTTCTCAAGTGATCTAGTACCTTTCCAAGCTATTTTTTGAGGAGGAGTGTGAGAAATTGGCAAAAATCTAGCTTGGTATTTTTTATGATAGAAGTTTGTAAGTGAATCTCACATGTGTGGAGGATGTTCCCACGTGTGGACAATTGTAAAGTAAATCAAAATGTTTGATATAGGGGTCTCATAGAATTTCATAGTCAAGCATTTAGGTGTAGGATGTTGATAGGGTCAAATTTGGCATAGATGGCAAATTATCCATTTCCACTTGTAATGCCAATATTGAGCCAAACTTGTGCCAATTAGAGTGTAGACAAGTGTCATGCTTTTGTTTGATGAAGCTTAAGAGGTCCAATAGGATTTAGAGGTGGAACCTTGTGAGGTCCAATAGAAAATTGAGGTGTGCTTGAATATAGTCCAATAGAATTTAGAGGTGCATGGATCAATGGTCCAATAGGATTAAGAGGTGGCAAAGTGTGATCCAATCATAGTTAAGCATAGTGGTAGCTCATGAATCTATTAGTATCATTGTACTCCTCCTTTTGGATCTAATTTGATTTTGAGATTGAGTGGATTTTGAGTGTCATTGAATTTCTAGCTTTCTCTCTCTACCCGAGAGCTCATGATGGTTTTTCTCTCTCTACCCGAGGAGAGCAGCTTGTTTTTACTTAGAATACTTTTGGAACACTTCTCACACGTGTGAGTGAGAGTTGGAAGTGATTGAATGCATGTAGTAGTGTGTTTTTGCCATAGAATCAAAGATAGATCTTGAATCTCAATCTAGTCTTGATCTTGGTGCATCTACACACCTTAGGAGATCACAAGTACATGTAGTGGACAATCCACACGTGTGAAATTCAACAATCGCAACTCGAGTATCGATTTGCGGTATGAAAACGAGAGATCGATATCTGATATCAATCTGTGGCATCATTTGTCAATTTGATACCGCAAATCGATATCGGGTATCGATTTCTCGTATCAAATGTTAAATTTTAGTTAGAAACTAAAGGAACTTTAGTGTTTTTTAGAGAAACATTTTGTCAATTTTCCATGTACTTATGCTATACTTTTAGCAAAAAATTGAAAATGTTTAATATTCGTGTTTGATTATTAAAAATAACCGACACAAAAGAAATCTTATTGACTATTTGGCAACTTCCTCATGTTAATCCTTGTTGTCACAACAAACTCACACAAAAAATCAAATTTAAAGTCTTAGAAGGATTTGTTACTCCAAAGGCGATGCATAAGAAGTGCAGGACGGGTCATCCAGGAGGAGATGGTGACTCACCAGCAAAAGTTTCTACCCCGTGCGTGAAGTACTTTTGATGATTTTGCTTTTACATATGCGCAGATTCTCAATGTTGTGAAGCCTTTAAGGAGATCACAATTGTGTCGCTATGAGGAATAGTTTTTTTTTTCATTCCACTAACCAAGCTGCTATAGTTGCGAAGGCATTAAAGGATGAGACACATGGTTATGAAGTCTCTCGGGCCGTAATTACTCCCTATCAAAAGCCACAAAGACCAATAAATGAACTAATTGATTTATTTATGAGAATGATTGGATTCTAGATCCGTGTTCTAGAACTAGCACCACTACTGTTTGTGCACTTAAAAAAGAAAGAAACTATATTGCTATGAAGAAGGATTCTGTTCAATCGACATTCATTGTGTAGAGGGTTGTTGCAATTGAAGATCTGCCAAATGCTGACGATGAGGTGGGTGCATCTTTCGCCCACGACAGCAAGAAAGTGCAGGTGGCCTCGTTAGAGCCACAACCTCCTCTTAAAGACAAGCATGGAGATTTTGCTAGTCTCCAGGATGAAGATATTGATGTTGGTGATGGTGACCATGATGGTGATGGCCAGTCTCGTCCAATTCATACTGATGAGGAGATTTTGGATGTATAAACTTTATTCGGAATACAGAATCAATTGAGAATTATTATGAGATGTTTGAAATGTCAATTGTCTTTATCGTGAGTGTATTTTTGGTATGATGGAATTTATTTGTTTTCTCACTTATACTTTAATGTTATTTTTGTATGAAATTCTATATAACTACCAAAACTAGTTATACTTTTCTATCACTCTATGTTTTATTGATAATTATGATACTTATCAGAATTTCATTTTGTTTATATTTTAATAATCAAAATTGTAACTAAAAAAATATGTTTTAAATCATTGCAAATATATTTAAATTGAAAAAATATATTTGATATAGATTTTATTATGTTATAAATTATGATGAACTAAATATTAAATTTTTTATCTTTGCCCATTATATATGGGGACTGAACATATTCTTTCATTTGGCCCTCAAATGATTGTGTTAAATACAGTCAAACTAAAAGATAGTTTCTAAATTGACAAGAATAAAACTAAAAAAATGGCAAATTCATTCCACAACTTTGTGCTCGGTGTAAATAATATTAATTAGATGTGTTTCCATTCTTATTAATAATTTTAGTTTTCTATTATTGCATGTTAAAAAATGTATTTATTCACAATTTTATACACAATATGAATTAATCTTGAATTTTAGGTTTCTAATTTTTTTTGGATAAAAAATAATGTGCTTGTTTTTTGAATAGATTGAAAAGTTCTAAATTTTAGCAAGAATCTATTTTAGGTAATCTGCAACATTACTCATTTGATACATAACGATGTTTATTGCAATTTTCATAGGAATCTATGAAGTGGAGATAGATTAATTCGAGTACACCACAACAACAAAATTCATTTGGAGGGTTTATGAGATGATAGTTGACCTAACTTAGAGGCTCACCAATACTCTATCACTTATATAAAATTGAACCCATCAACTCCAAATCCCATACCAGAGTATATGTTACGGCCCTAGTGGGGGTACTATAAGGGGGTGCCTTGGACGTAGGGATCGGGCCTCTGGATAATGGTTGAGTAGGACCATGGGGTCACACTCGCATGCGGTATCAGCATGTGTGTTGCATCCTATTATGGGATAGGGTGTACATGCACTGTGCTTGTGCATGGTTCTTGGCTATTATGGGTTGGGGGTGCCTACATGTAGTGGACATGTGTAGGAGTCTGGCATGGAATGGTAGTATGCTTACATGTGGATTCAGTGCATGGGAAGACGGGGTGGGTTCTACACTCTATATATACCCTATCGATCCCTAGTATTCGACTCTCGATATTCAAAAATGCGTAAAACGAATTGATCTTAGAGAAACACAAATTCTACATAATTTTAAGAATCTCAAACGACATATAAGTCACGAAAAATCTAGTCATTATATGGATCTATTTTCAGATAAAGCTATCTTAAATGGCTAAAGCATCTTAAGGAATCAAAAAATTCTATGATCCAAAAATACTTATTCGAATACCTGGCCATCTTCTCAGATTCTCCCGAATGGCTTATCGTTGTAAAAGAGTGTAGACAGATTCTCTCTCTCTATAGAATCTGTTTACTGGATTCTTTTCATGGGCATCGTGTTACAAATTTGTCTGCCTGTTACTAGGCTTCTTGTTAATGTTCTTGTTTAAGGCCCGAATTAGGCAAAATGGACTGTTCTTTGTTGTAGTATTGTCCTGCCTGTCAGAGGACATCCAAAATCGTCTCTCTTGAATCAAAATCACATGCTTTCAAACCGAACATGCAGATCATGCATTCAACCAAGAAATCAGTGTGTAGAGTGGTTGAATAGCTATGAAATCCTACTTTAATGCTGCAAATCAAAATGGACAGCTTATTGAAATTTGAAAACTACACTAGCATACACATTACAAATGCAAGAACAAGCAAGAAACTAAACTAGATAAATTAGACAACATTTTTGAGAGCCCAAGGATCAAGAAACACACAATTCTTGATTGTTGAACTGCCAAGAACATCAAGAAATGGAATGCAAGTGAATTTGCAAGACTTGCACCTCAAACCAACTCATGATGAACTACCACAATGCTGAATCCTATATTAATCCACAAACAAGAAGGGAAATCTAATCCACAACTACGAAAGCGAGAAACTAATCCACCACTAAGATCCACAACCACACACAAAGAAGATGGAAGGGCAAGATCATTAAAACATCACTCAAGAAACAAGAATGATCAAGGAGCTCAAGAACGCATCAAAACTCATGGAAGTTATTCTCATTTCAATATGGAGTAGAAACATTTACAAAAGGCTCCCTTCTACAAAGGGTGAGTCTCTTGAATAAACAGGGCATTTCCACATTTCACAAATTACAAGTGGAATAATACTCTCCACTAAGTCACCATCAAAAGGTGGCTCATTCTACTTTCATTAAGAGGGGTCTACTTGCATTTATTACATTAGCCTAGAAATACTAGTTTCTATAGGGTCATTCCATCTTTCGGGATTCACCATGAGGCTTACACAGTTCTTGCTTGTCATTCTTAACTAGTAAGTCTACGTTCGTCTCGTCTTCTCAGAGACCTCCTCGGTCTAAGGTGAGAGGTGCTCTTGGTTAGCTTTGGTCGAGTATGTTGGGAATTCGTCAGAATCAGCCAACAAAGAACTCACTGTGAGAGAATAGTCGCCCGCGTCGTTAGCGTCTATTGTGTGTAAGCGAGGATTGGAGGCAAAAATATAATGGCATGAAAACAGAAGAATGTTATGCTCCCTAGGTCGCGTGGGAGAAAATGGGACGTAATTAACTATATATAGTGATGGAATTCAAATTTTACATAAATGGATTTATAAAAATTTCAAATCCAGTGAATGATTTTAATGGTTTTTGGAGTCTGCGATTGAGAGTATAAGGGCCTTGGAATTTTCATTTTAATCACCTAAGTTTGTGTTTTTCTATGCTCTTTGTGCAACTTACTATGTCTATATCCATCTCGTCATACGAGACTTTCGTATCTCAAGAAGAACTCTTTGTTTCTAGTTGCACGATTCAATCTCGAGCTATGTCTTCGAATCTGATGTCAAGTCTCAAGAAAGCACCACGAAAAGTGCGGATGTCACTATTTTTGTGAGCTCTTATGTCGAGTTAGAATTTCAAAATGAGCATGATGTTTTACAAAACTCATGTTCCGAGTCGAGTTTAATTTGGAGGCCCCCATTTCTAATATGGTTGACTTCTCTTTTGTTGTTTTGTCTCTTGAATCAATTACGCATTTCAATGATGAGGGAGGTCAATTTGAGTGTGATATCGAAGTATCTTGTCAATGCACATTTGGTCAAGGTCTTTCGGAAAATTATCAGGATGTTGACGAAGTGCTATGAGGGAGACTGAGGATGACAATGATGGCAACAACGACATTGTTGATGACGGGAAAGATGCCAACACCGATGACAATGTCCGAAAGTCTAGAAGCGGTGGGAAGAAATTTCATGTTGATCAAAGATTTTCAAGCTATGGGAGGAGAACTTTTTTGTTGTTGTCATCTCAACTGAAGGATACATTTAAGGTTGCGTGTTGCAGTAATGATTGCATAAAAAAGTTCAGTATTTACAGGATAAAGTCATTGAGATCTTATTAACTAAGTCTTAATCGAGAAGAGCAAGAGGCGTATCTTACGTCTGCACTAAAGCCAGACATCAAAGATATAATCGAGTACAACTTGGGACATTCTATTGTTTGTAGAAGTGCATTTAAGCATGTTCATTCTATTGGAAATTCAAGACTTGGCAGGTTTCATGAGAGGCTTTTAAAAAATGCTTCTATTTACAATCCTCGATACAATCGTGCAGTTGGTCCAGTTGAAAATTTATCAATATCTTGCATGGAGAGCTATTTTAGTTCACATGTCGAGATTATGCCAACATTGGCAGGTGGCACCTAACGAACAATTTTACAAGGCGTGAAGTTTACAATATTTACAGAGGAAATGGTTCATGAAAATGAGCAATTTACTAGTTATAGTCATTTCACCAAGCTTTGGAAACACTATTTTAACAACGTATTTATTTCAAGGAAGGTGAGAATGGGAGTATGCACTATCTGCGCATCGCTCAAAGTACAAAGGCAAAATGTAAAAGTCCAGTATAGATAAAGATACTGATAGTAAAATTCTTGCATAGTTTTTTTATTGTGATTTCTCTTGTTACTTTGAAATGACTTTTGAAATTTTTAAATATGTGGATAAGGTGAATGAAGCTCTTAAAGTGCATCGAGAACAAGATGAAGAAAGAGCAAAGTTAACAAAGCACAGAAAAAAATGTTTGAAATATCATGAGAAGTATCTTGGAATTGTTATTGATGGCATGGATCAAAAAAATACTTACCTTCCACACTTTTTAAGAGTTCCGAAGGATATTAAAGAAGATACATTTGTTCAAATGCATCTCGTTGGGTCTCTTATCTACCATCGAGCACTTCAGGCCCGTGTCTTCTTGACCTATCCAAATGTTCATCATGATTCTAACTTGACAATTACAATTTTGCATTATATAATCACAAACAAGAAAAGTGATTTGCCCCAAGTACTATATTTGCAGCTTGATAATACAGCTAGAGAAAATAAAAATCAAGCTCGCTTATTATCTTAGTATGTTGGTGGAGAATTAAATTTTCAAAAAAATTAAAGTTGAATTTCTTTTTATGGGTCATACGCATGACTATATTGATAAGATGTTTAGCTTTTTCTCGAAACGACTTGCTCGTGAAGATGCGTTCACTTTACCCAAAATGGTATCTTTTCTTGAAGTAGTTGTCCATCTGAAACAAACATTTGATTTCAGGAGTTTTGTGCTAGGTTTGTCTTTTGAAAAAAAATACATTTCTCAGTTAAATGATCTCAACTTTCAACATCAATTTCTCATTGTAAAAAGGGATGGCAAGACATTGCTGTTTGGTAAACATTTGTCCAGCTCTTCTTGCTGGCTTCCAGAGACTGGGTTGTAATTTCTTTTATTTAATCCAGAACGTATTATTGTTGGAGCCTTGCCAAATCGTTTGGAGGTGCATTATGTAGTCGAGCAATGCACAAGCAGAATTTGGATGTTGATTGGAAGAAATGCCAACAAGAAAAAAGACTTCTCATTGACTCAAGTTGGTGGGAAGATTTCTTCGAAGGCCAAGAGTCCTTACTCATGAATGTAACAGCTAATTGTTGTACTTTAGAGATGCCATTTTCTTGGCCCTCAAAGAGTAATGCAACGACTAATGAGATTTCTACTAATTCCAAGGACACTCCAAGCATAGCCCATAGATCATGTAGATTCCACTCAATATTGACATGCACTTCTCATATTTTGTATGCGATAGATGGATAAATAGTTTAGTTTCTTGCTCTTGAATGTCAAAGTCCAATGCGTCTCATTGACCATGACCAAAAGCTTAAGCTACTTATACACTAAATTTAAGGAGCACGTATGACGTGATTGTTTCATGACAAAGGTTAACTTTATCAAATCTCCTTTGTGCTCCACTTGACTTGAATCCCAAGAAGTAAACACATTATAAAAAAATGAGCATTGTGTTGTTTTCCATGCTCATATTGTATTTGTATTTCTAAAAGGAGTTCTCTTGAATGTGGCGACAAATGCAACGATGCAAATAAAGTTGCTAGTATAAACTTGTCTGGAGCCAAAATGTTGGCTTCATATTCATCGTAATCTCTTTGATAAGTTGCCCTCTTGTTGATTCGATAGTTAAGCAATCAACATGGGACCACTCATAAGAATCGACTATTTTCAGAAAAGGTAATACGTTGCCATGTTCCTTTTTGGAACTTTGTACACGTGATCATAAGAGTAAACTCTCATTTCAATGAGAGCAAATGATGTAAGCCCCCACCATAAATCAATTCTCCATATATTGCATGTATGGTGAAGAATTTTTTACTAAATGATCTTACTTCTTGCCAGTCAAAGCTATTTGAAGGAAAAACACCTACATAAGTGAAATTAATTATAATGCTCGATAGAATGAAACAACAACAATCTCAAATTAATATGTACGTGACAATAAAAGATGTAAGACTTACAATGCAAAAATACAATTCTATAAGCAATTGTTGTTAATGCCATCTAGATCTGCAACTCAAGGTGCTTGCAAAATGAAGTCTCTCAATTGTAAGAAGATGTTTCTAGATGGCTTAAAATTAATGATTGATGTACATATATATTGAAAACTCTTCAAAATGGAAGTAAAATTTCTACAATTGGCTATGTCAATCTATCTATCCACGTGTTCTTTCATTTGATTAGCATGACAACTTGGTGTGCTACATTTTTGTGTTGCACTTGTTTAGTGGAGCTTTCAATCACTTGCAAGCAAATTCATGATTTTAACTCTTATGAGATCAACGAACATGATAAATTTGTCATCATCTTGATAGCTTACATAGCACAATATATCACTCGATGAAATTTATGAATAGCATATACTACCAAATGTAAGATCTAAAACCATGTATCTACTGAATGTATTTCCTACATTACCAAGAAAAAACAATTTAAAAGTCAACATCCTTGAATGATTCCTCCAAAAAGATTGTCCAATCATCCTCAAAATGTAAGATCTAAAACCATGTATCTACTGAATGTATTTTTTACTTTACCAGGAAAAAAAAAATTTAAAAGTCAACATTCTTGAATGATTCCTCCAAAAAGATTGTCCAATCATCCTCAAAATTCGGACTTTCTGAAACATTATCTTTGAGGAGCTCATTCATAAATGTTCACTTAGTGAGAATGAAAAATTAGACCACCCAAATATCCTATTCCAGTTGGGAGGTAAAAATACAAAAACTATATCATTCTTAACAAATAAATGAATTTTCTTGCAACGATATAAATGGGGTTGCTATGTATATAAAACAATACATTCCTAATGTAAATATATATGCTCAAATTTTGGATATAGAAAAATTCAATGAGTGCATTTTGAAGTAAGAGAAGTTGATTATCAACCTAAAGTTGAAGAGGGAAACAAACAAATTTAAGAGTGCATCAATCACCTTGCCTTGCCAATGATACTTAATACTTGATATCAGGAATGTGCACGTGGCTGGAAAATTCACACATTAGGACTTTTAAGAATCCAAAGTTCAAAGGTCAAAAAGCATTATGATATTATTCTATCCTACAAGATATACGTTGAAAGGAAAATTGGATGATCTGCAAGGAAATTAGGTCTGCAAGGAAATTTCTATTGTAGCAAGTCCAAATTGATTGAAGGATTGTTCGTGATGGAAGAACATCAAAATTGCAGGACAGAGCAATAACATATTCCTCTATCCTATAAGGTATACATTGAAAAGAGAGATGGTAGGTGTGCAAAGAAATTAAGTAAGCGAGCCTATTAATCGTCGCAAGAAAAACAAAGGAGTGAAGAATGGGTATTCATGATCCTTTAATATTTAGAAATTGTGGAAACTTGAAAATAACAGTTCAAGGTAAGCAAATCACAACTAGCAAGAGGCAGTATACAGAGGATTTAGTCCATAGATATAGAATTTAGAAATGTTCTTTTAAAGTAGCAATCAAATGAGAATTAGGGTGCCCATTTGAAGAGACCTGAAAGAATCAGTTTGCAAGATGCCTTTTGTTTCAAACCAGCTTGGGGTGAGAGTAACCAAGCAACATAATTAAGAAGATGATGCAAAACGCAAGATAATATGTTATAAAACTCAAGGATAATAGATCTAATAGATTGATATGATGTGTTTACCAGCTACCAGCACGAACTTCTTCTCCTCATTCATCACCCTTGTCTTTCGAAGGGAGATTGATTCCTGCAGAAGGTGAGTCAGCAAAGTACTCTTGACGCTTAAAATTGACCCCATATTCTCTCAAGGCTGTAGCAAGATCTTCTGTAGTCATGACAAGCTTCTTTTCCTTAACTGACGGTCCACGTTCCTTCCTCTCCTTTGATGACACAGATTGCCTCATTTTGCAGTACTGCAGAGCATCAGCTGCTATCTCGGCAATGAACTTCTGGGTTGCAACCGACACAAGACGAGTTACCCGAATATCAGGGCATTGGAAGCCACTGCTGCTAAGATAGTGCTCTGCCAGCTCATCTGGAATGGTTGGAGTGTAATCAGCAAGGGAAGAGAGGAAATCCAAAAGCGCAGCATCACTGCTCTCTGCCTGCATCTCTTCCGTAGCCATCTTCGCCTGCTCTTTAGTCCTGTAGAATAACTTGCTTTGAAGTTAGGAACAGGGTATGGACAATGACTAACACTTTTATGAAGTGAAAAGAACATGCTATATTCAACATAATGGTTCATTGATTCCGAGTCATATCTCTAACATCTCTTATCCAAGCGGCTGGTAAAGATTAAAAATGTGACTTAACTCTTCCAATAACATATTTCAAAATGTTACTCACATTTTAGTTTTAACAAGATTCTCAACATCAGACTCTGTTAACTCTGATACCTTTAAATTACCCGATGAGAAGCACATGAAAGTATAAAAGCTTGAAAAGTTCTTTCTGAGAAGCAAAAGAAAGTAAATCTTACCCTTCCTATGGCCCTTCAAGTTTTGCTACCTCCAGTCCTTTGTAGCAGCCTCGCCCTTGTTGCAGCATTAAAAGCCAATCATAATATTCTCCATTCAGCTAATCTTAATGGGCAGATGCAAGCCTAGAGCCAGCAACTGTTCCGGCCTCTGCAGCTAGCAAACTACTTGAACTCGAAGCTTCTTGCAGATCGTTTCTTCTTTCAAGCATCCAGAGTAGGAGAGATCAGACCCAAAAGTGAACCTGGAAGGCTGCTAGGTCCTATTCTACTTCAAAGCTTCTCGTAGAAAATATCTTCTTTCATGCATTCCCTGGCCTTGCACAGTTATTCAACCCTGCAGTGAACAACACCAGCAAGATCAAAACCGGCAATTTCGAAAGCTGCAATAATGTTTTATTCGTTGATGCAAAGAGATAAAATGCACAAGGAAGCATGATTGCAATGGATAATAATGAATCATATTGGGATTACAGAGACGGAAACCCTAACAGACTGATCTAGGCACAATCCCGAAAAACACTAAATCTAACATTTTCAGCATATCAGCAGAGAAAAGTTCAAAAAACAAATGAAAAGGTCACAGCTCATAGAATTCTGATCCACCCCAAACCCAACTGCTAAGCTAGCCCTAATCGCATAAAGAAGATGGAAAAGCTTACAGGGAATGAGAGGTTTTACTACGGTATGTTGCAAGACAGAATCCTCTGCGACAAACAACGCGCGTGAAGAAACAAATACACGAAAGTCCGGAAGCAAACGCAAGAAAACGCTCGAACCAAACGTTGGAGAAGGGTTACGAAACGACGAGGATCGAACGAGAAATGCACGAAACACGATCAGAAATAGAGCTCCATTGAAGCCTGCACTGTTCGGGAAACCTTTTTTGGGTTCTCCTCCAAAAACCTGTATTTTCTGAACTATTTCGGTTTTCTTAAGGATGACCCTCAATACAATACATGCCGATTATACATTGTTTTATGACCTAAAAAAAACCTGCAAGTTTTAGAGCATGTCGATTTTTGACAAAAGTTGCCGATTTCATTCTTGAACTTTGCCGACTTTCCCGAACACTCCATGATTGAAGGCTATGGAATGCTGCCCTAACAATAATCCAAGACTCGAAAAAAAGAAAAGAACATAAAATAAAATAGAAGTGGTGGACGAAATTAATTTTTTTTGTCAGTTTTGCATGTTTCATTTTACTCATTGTTCACTCATTATATAACACATCTCAATGGAATTAGCTTTGTTGGTTAGGGTGCCATCCAAAGTTTCTTTGGTCGCAAGTTTGAGCCTTCCCTTGGAAACCAAGAAGCATTATGTAACACATGACATGCCATATAATATTAAATGCATTTTACTAGATGCAAAAATTTCAATGGATAATTCTCTAAATGTCTTTTGATAGGTGCAATAGATGCAAAAATTTCAATGGATAATTCTCTAAATGTCTTTTGATAGGTGTCACGACAATCGCTAGCACATCTATTTTTTAAGTGTCCACTCTCATTTTTTTAAATTTTTTGCCCTGTATTATTAGCTTTTCAATTTCCATTACCACAAAAGGCTTGGACACCATGAGTTGAGCCATTGTATCATGTGAATCATTCACACAAATTATATAGTCTATGTGGTAATGGGAGAACCAAATTGTGCTCTATGTGGCAATTTAGGTATCAAATCATCATTGTTATGAACAATATTTACTTTTAAGGTATTACATGTAAAAAAGTGAGATTTGATGACCCTACAAAGATCTACCACGGCCTCTTTGCATGTGAGATTACACAAGACCCATCCATGCTAGATCAAGTCAGATTTTCAAGAAATGAGAGAATGTCGCTAGATCCTCAAGAGCCTTAGACTAATCCCCACAAATGGAAAACTACATATATTATGGGGAATGTTCCTTGGCCATGTAATGATTAGAGAATGACAATCAATAGTAATCGACTTTGTTGGCATTTTTTTTACATAAGCCCAACCACAAACGATATTAGGACATAGAAGCATGGCTCTTAAATGGTTAAATTTTTATTGAGTACTAAAAAATGTTTGAAATTCATCAAAAATTTCATTCACATGCTTGCAATCGATCTCTTAACATTGATAGTTTGTTGTAGACAAGTTAAAAATGTGCTTTAGGGTTAAAAAAAATTCTCCTCTCTAAGATTTGGGATTTATAAAAAATCACTGACAATGGTTCATCTCTTCTCACACTAATCGAGAGACATCTCACCTAACATTGAGATCTGACACATGCACTTCAGGAAGATGGGAGCTTTGATACCATGTTGAGGATTAGGCAAACAACATATATTCAAGCAAGATCACATAGAAGGAGAACTCCAATTGTAGCATTAGAATAATATTCACGGTTACACAAGAAAGTCCATAATAAGGAGATGAGTACAAGTAGTTAACAAACTATAGAGTTCACATTGATCAAGCATTCAAGTGTAAAGTGTACATTGACTTCTAACACAAATTTTGGCAACAGAAAATTCTAGGCTTTGAAGACCTTTACTTGAGAGAATGGGTTCTAGCTCCCATAAAGTTCGAGGGTTAGGACTTTTAGGACTGGATCATTTGCAAAAGACCCTTTTTTCTCAAAAATGTTTATAGAATGTAGAATTTGTATTAGTTTATATGGGAAACCTCATGAAATGACATGCTTGAATGCCATAAAGGCATGGTGAATGTGACAATTTTGTAGGTGAAGCCTTGCAAAATGAGCCTTTTTATTTGAAATGAAGTCCTCTCAAAGTATAGAGACCCCTACTTGAGTGTAGACTATGTAGAGCAAGAGGGCAAAGGTTTGAAAATCGATAAAGTCTATCTAAGCATGACTTTAGATTTAGTACAAATCATAATTAGAAAGTTTTTTACATCCTTTCTATTTGTAGGTAAGAGGCTTTAGTGGTCAAATTTACCTTATGTGCACACAATTTTTATGACCATCATGTAAAAAATGATTGCATCATGCTCTTTACATGGATAAGCGCATGAGCTTTATGTGAATAATGTCCTTAACACAAGAAGCCCATGACTTTTTGTGTCCAAGAAATTAATTACCAATAATATAAAGTCCTCAACCAAGGATCCTATTCTAAGCATGCCAATACAAGCAACAAACAAGGGAACGGATGGTGGACAAACCAACCCAACCAAATCTAGATCGAACGGATCTAGCCCCCAAGCCAAGGATCAATCTCAAACATGAATGAGAATTCACACCAGCAACATCCTGCTACCAGTCATGCAATCAAGCATACACTAGTGAGAGCCCAATAGGTATACTTATACCCTCCAAGGCCCATGCACCACTAGTAGTGCACTGTGATACCTCACTGGACACCTCTGCAGCCTATCTGGGCCACGTCAAATTTCCTTACAATCATAACTAACTTACGAGTTGGTGGTCTACCGATCTCTAGCGTGGACACGCTGCCCGAGACCAGTCCTGGGCATGCAAATAACATCCTATTAAATAAACTAAAATTTTTAAGCTTCAATTTATGTATTGGAAAATGCATTTAGGATACATTTTCCACCAAGTAAAACTACCATTTGAAGGCTGGTAAATGAATGACCATTCAACGGTGTTGTAAGTTCCCAAAATATCCTTTCCTATGCAATGAAATTGTACAATTTTATGGCTGGAAAATTTTGATGAGCAACAACTAGTGGCTTAAAATAACATAATTTACTGTACAAAATTGTTCATAAGCTTGGCCATGGCACTTTAATGGTAGGACCATGTTCATTCATGAGTCTTGGATGAATAATAGGTTCTTGAAACCTCTTAATTGAGCTAAGGATTCATGCGTTTTGCATGATAATCAAAGAAGTGCATCAGGCATCCAAACTCCCTCTTTTTGAGGAATTTGGTCCATTTGCTCCTATACACTATGTTGAAACCATGTACCAATGTCATGAAAAAAGTTAAAAGTATTTGTTTTGGAATTGTTGTAGGCCGTGGGCCTGTGGCCTAGTCCCCTACCTTGAAATGGGTTTGAGTTATGCCATGACAGATTGGCAAAACGGTTCCTATATTGTGTTGACAGTCTCTACAAGTGCTTAAAAAATGACATTGATCAAGAGTGGGAGCGACTTTTTTTTCTAGAAATGGGTTTCAACAAAGAATGGAACGATGTTGACTTCCAAACAATTGTTTTTATTTCTCAACAAATTTTTCTTACAATAACTCAAATTTTAAGATTTCTAATAATTAAATCTATCTATTAAAATTTAGAGTCTTCACATTTAGTATGTAAGCATTTAGTTATATTCCAAGAAACCCCTATTATGAACAATGACTACATTGTCAATATAATTTACCAAATTAATGTTCAGAAAGTGGGCTAAATAATATAATTGAACAATGAATTCATACGAAAGCAGGGATTGCGTAATGTAACTCAATATAGCCAACAATGACAAGATTGATAAATAAATCAATGTTGAAATTCAAGAGAGTAATCTTTTTTTGTTTTCTTTATAGGAGGAAAGGAACAAGGGAAAAGTTTCTTACTAGTAATTTCTTGAATTTGGCCATTGTTAAGGTATGTTAGAAAGGTAGTTTGAATTTATGTCTTAGATTCTTCACACAAGCAACTTTGGTGAAGAGTAAAGGCATGTGATAAGGGCTTTACACTTTCATAGAATGGGTGGAGTTTTTGGTTGACTTTTCTTTGGACACTTGTCATCATGTATAGATTAGAATTTGCTTTATGGTCCAAGTCTTATGGGCTTTATGGGCACTAAGAGCATCTCTTCATGAACACATCGACATTTTCTGAAATAGATGTCCCCATGGAAACTTCAAAAATTTGTTTTCGTGAGTAGTAACTTCAAGGGGCCCTTCTACCCACCACTTTGAAACCACTACTAACCAGAATAGCAAATTGTCCCAGTACGAGTCTTTGTTTCATGGGGACATTCTCATTGCCATTGGGTTGGAAAAACATAACGTTGTTTATGCTCCAAAATGTGTGGAATTTTTTCATAGGGTATGGGGAAGCCACAAGTCCCCAAAACTTTGACGATGCCATGGCTCACAGTTTCAAAGCCAAGGACTGAAGTCAATATTTAATGAAAATATATTTAACGGGTTGATGAGAAATTCATGGGAATTGATGTTTTAGAAGCACGCGATGTAATGAATATGAGTTTTAAGGTCATGATGGATGTCTCTAAAGCCCACAACATGAAGGTTGTATGCCCCTTGAAAGCTTCCACTGGAGGCATAAATATTTGTTGGGATTTTGTTTGGTGTTGTAGTATAAAATAATATCATTCAATATAATGACATATTGCTTTGGGCACTATGTACAAGGTTTTTAGCACATACAATTTCACACTTGCGTAGCGAGTGTGGAGGCCACGAGTTGTTCGGGGACTAGATTATGTGATAAATGGCTCGACAAATTGGTTGTCTTTGGCATGATATTTATGTTTTTTGTTCTATCTTTGTAAGAAGTGGAACTAATTTTTATATACTAATGTTTTGTTGTAAGCTTGTCCTAATTTACTATTAAATTCAAAGCTTTCCATATACATTGTCTTTACATTTGGATGGGGGGGGTGTGGTGGGGGGGAGGAGGAGAAGGGGAGTGAAACCAAATAAATATAATGCCATTCATTCATTCATATTTTCTCTCTATAACAAGTAAATGTAACGCCATTCATTCATTCTCTCTATCATTGATGTTTCTCCTAGCGGAAACCCTAATTTCAAAGGAACTCTTAACTTGTCACGCTTTTCATCTTGAAGTTTATGCTTTGCATAATTGCAGAACAATCATGCCTTTCAATCAAAATGACATTAATTTTATGGGATAAAGTGAAATACACATGTCCATCAAACACACCTCCTTGGTTAGAACCTTAATCACACATGAACCAATGAAAAGCTCTAAAACTAGTTCTCTCCATAACACCCTAAGCGCGCGCTCGCTCGCTCTCTCTTTTCTAAGGCTAAGGGCATCACCCCTATTCCAGTTGCCATCTCCTTTTAACATGTGCCATAGCCCTGCCCGTGAAATACGCATTTAGGCCTCCACGTGTCAGTGAAAGGCGGAGCAGTTTCTGGTCCTGCATATGACCCTCCCTTGGTGTTTGCAAGGGACACATACACGTGTCAAGTGCCCACCGTCACTGCGCTTTGTTTCTTGATTCACATATAAAATAGTTTAAAACAGGTAATAATAATAATATTAATCATCTAATTAATATAACTCATCCATAACCTTTCTATTGCTTTCTCCATCGCCATTGCTGTAGCAGAAGCTTGTCCTCCCTCATAGCGGCTTCTAGCTTGCTCTGCTTTCTTGAGGATTATCTCAGAATTCACAGTCCATACCTGTTTGTAATTGCTGCTGAGCAAGTATCCATAGCTGCTTTGAATTGGCTGCTATTTGTTGTGGGCGATTGGGATGAGCGTCCTTTGATCATGCACACTGGGAACGCAGCTGAAGCGCATCTGGGTGCAGTCAGAGCTTGCTTCTGCGCATGCAACAGCATAACACAGCCAACTACTTGGGTAAATTCGTTTGCATGCTTCAAACGATGAGCGTGAGATGCTTGGATTCACGTTGTCTGGGTGTAGTCGATCCTGCATGAGCTAAGAAACACCTTCAACCATGACTTCGTGAATTATAAGTTTCTGATATTTGGCTGATCAGATGAGTGTCACAGTCTCAGCTGGTCGAAGTTGAACAATTCGACCTTACGGTGGACGTGATATATTTTTATGCTTTTCCTTTCTGGTGGGAGTGACAGATACCAGCAGCATAGGAAGTTTGCAAGGTGCCAGATATTCCCAGGAGGATCAAAGTTCACTGACACGAGAAATAAATCTGACGGTATTTTTTGTTGACTGGATCAATTAGCAACGCAGCAAAATGTCCAGATCTCGCAAGCCAAAAGCGCAGATTTCAGTGGCAACTGTGATGCCCAGATCAACTTTGTACCCGGATTCGTTACATTGTTCAAACTCAGCAGGTCTTCCTGTTATCGATGGAAAATTCGACATACCTATTTCCATATCTTCTAAGATAAATCCCACCAAAGCTTTCAAGGTATCTGATTTCAAGCCCAACAGAGGTGCTTGGATCTGTCGTACTGGATCACCGGAACATGCACAGAATAAATCCAGACCATCTAGAAAAGCAGGATCGACTGCCAAGGTGAGTAATAATCTTGATTAGAAGCAAAAGTCTTCATTGAGATTATACAGAACATTATCAGCAAGGAATTGACTTGAGCTGTTTGTTATGTGATAGAACAAATCTGGGGAAGCGACCAAATTGTTGGTGACTGTGAACGTTATCGGCAGTCCTGGCCCACTGAGATTTCTGGTGTATTCTCATGATACTGTGAAGCGTGTGATTCAGCTTGCTCTAAAAGCTTATGCTAGGGAAGGGCGGGTGCCTCTGCTTGGAGTAAATTACAAAACAGTGGATCTGTGCTGTGCCAACAATGACTTCGAAGGTACAAAGCTGTTCTCAGTCAGCTTGATTTAACTATGAGTGTTGTGCTGTTGAGATCCTATCATCTCCTGTTCGTGAAGATTTCTGTCTATTTCTACAAACAAACCCCCCTTCCTGTCCCTCTAGCCTGTGATACTTTGGGGTATCTTTTGTGTGACAAACACAGGAAACACTTCATCCTCTTTGTTACAACAATCTGCTGTCTTGTGCCATTTTTCAGCTTTTGGTTTCTAGTACTTTGCAATCTCTTGTACACTTAGTCATGATCCAACCTCAAATTAGAGATCTTGTGTTCCCATGAAGATATTCTATGTCACAAATTCTATTAATTGAAGCAGTTATTGTCAAGATTATGGTTGCTCAAGTTCCATTTTTTAAATTTCTGTACACCAAATGTGCGATGGCTACTTGAGAAGCAAGCTTCTCTTACCTCTTTGTTTTTGATATTTTAGAAGATTAAGTAGGACAAATTGATCATCGTGTCTAGCTACAAGCTTTCACGATCAACCACTGAATCTGCTTGTAGGAAAGTGTTAATGTTAACTGCGAAGTAGGCTTTGTGTGAATCAAGACTGATTGTGATGAGGATAGAAGCTCTAGGATGCTAGTTGGTGGTGCTGGACAGTTACCGTTTTGCTTTAAAGTATTAACCAGAATAGTGTTGGTCATTGAAGATAGAAATTTGAGCTCGAGCTGAAACAAAAGTTTGCATTGGCTAAAATTCTGTTTGGTATTTTATCCTGTAACTCCGCCTGAGAAATCTCTGTTTATCATTTTGCAGCTTTGGGCTTAAATGAGCCAGCAGGGAGGCTTGGAACAAGAAATTTTCTCCTTTACAAGAAGAAACAAGGTGGTGGAAACACACAGGAAAGAAGAAATATGCTCATTTCTTTGCCTGTAAAATTTTGGACTAGCATGGTGAACACATTTACTTTCTAGTCCTGATTACTTATTGGCTCTCCTCCCACATTTTGAAACCCAAGTCAATCATGAAGCTGATCTAATGTGGAACAAGCCCAAAATGCATTTCTTCATCAGAATGGGCTTCTACTGGTATCTGAGGATGAAAAATTGAAACCTACATGGCATCCTTTGAAGGATGCCATTGGAGTTGTAGCCAAATGAAGCAATTGAAATTTGCCACTTCTGATCTGCTATGGTTATGCTCCATTGAAGTTGAGGGTCTTGAGCTTTTACTCTTCTCCCATGGTGGTTTTAACTCATGCTTAATCCATGGTTCTGAATAACTATGGCCTAGTGCTCTTTGGCCTCTTTGACATCGGATCATCAAAGTAATTTGGTTCATTGCCAAAAAAATATATTCCAAGGCACAAGAAAATCAAATCAATGAGCCTTTTTAGCTATATGTTGAAGAATTATTTTTAATGGGTTAGGAAGTATGCACAATTAGGAAATTCAGCCCTTGATTATGTACTCTTTTGCATGTTTCTTACAATGCTCTAGAAAAATCAATAAATTCTTAGAGGCGAATTGTTGAAATTGATTTTAGCCTCTCACTTCAGAAGTTTGTAGGTTTTTTTATTCATAGAAAGTGCACTAATTTTGGTCATAAATTTCAAATTTACAAGTTTTACTCTAGTATTGTATTCTTGTCAATGAAGTGTTGAAAATTTTGAGGGCATCATGTGACATAATTATCTTCCTTCTTTGCTTGCACATTAAAACCCAGCGTCACATCATAAAGGGCATCATCATGCTCTTTGAGGGCATGGGCTCTAGAGCATAAAGAGCATTATGCCCATAGAGACGATGGGTTCTCAAAATAAAACCAACCTATAGATGAAATATGTCCAAGAAAGTGTCAACACAAAATTTTGCTTATGATTTTTATGCAGTGTAAAGTTCAACCTATGTAAACTTCATACGCCTTTGATGGTGTTGAATTCCAAAAATCCTTTGGGCAGGATTTCATTATATACACAATTTTCCATGATTTACTTTGCTTGTGCCAATGATATAATTTTGCAATTTCATACGCAAGGTGCTTGGCAAAATAAGAGTGTAGGAGGACCTATCATATGATATTAAACGAGGTTTTGAGATCACGAGAAGCTTTGCTTGGATTGAAACAATAAATTCAATGTTGTAAAATGGAGATTTCAATTTATATTGATATAAAAAAGTAGTTTGCTTCTCAAACTTACCACGTAATGACACATAAAAAAATTGTGTAGATTCTCAAAATGTCCAATAGGTTACACTTGCTCACAATGAATGTGCTAATCGTTTCTTGGCCATGGAAAAATAGATCCAACATTTAGCGAAAAGACCATTTTAGATACACACTATGGCAAAAGTTTTTACAACAACTATAAAAGCTGGGAAAGTCTGTGAATATCTTGAGCTAGTGTAGAAATTTTTTCTATGAATCTTTCTAAATAACTTTTATTTATAGCACTCATAGCTAAAAATTTACCAACAATGTAGTTTAATTTGTCAAGATTGAATGTCTTTAAGCTTGTCCCAAACGAGAATAAGAGTGACAATAATTTGAACAAGGTTTTTATATCGAGAATTGCCTTTAAGTGAAAAAATAATTTACATGATGAAAAAAGATACAAAAATAGATTTCCATTTTTTATGATTTTAAATAATATTTTGTTTCTTGAATTTACCATGCATTGGCTTTGAGTTTATAATCTCAAGGCATTTTGCCACGAAATTTGTGTGACTTTTGAGAGTTTTTTTTTTTGTGATGAATATTGAAGACTATGATATTTCTTTATTTTGATACAAAATTATAGAGCATTTAGGCAATATTGCCTACATTCTATTATTGGGAATTTTGCATAGATAAAGATGCGAAATAGTGCAAATACAACAACAATAAAACATAGACATTAGCCCTATCTATATTTCAAAGTCATGCTCAAACAACCAAATGAAGCTCGAAACTCTATATAAACTTGAATTCAAAGAGAGAAGCAGACAATGTAGTAGTTTGCATAACAACTAGCAACCTTAAAATGTCAAGACCTTGACATCACATGGAATGACTCTTGTTGACTTATCAGTACTGGTTGGCTAATGAACCTATTTTTATTCACATCCAAGCCCTTTAATCTCAAGTACACATAATACATGTGCTTACATGTGGTGTATTTTTTGTTGTTAGTGCTTCTCTAAAATCCATGTATGTGGAAGTCTTTTGATATAATAACATTGTATGTCATATGTTAGAGATCTTTTTGAGAGGGGATTGGTCTAGCTGAAAAGCCCTAGTGAGGGAAGAGCCCACACTACCCTTATGCGAGTAATGAAAGATCGACCACCTCCTAATCTTGGGGACCACTTTGATTATCTCGTACTCCTTGGCCAATGAGAGTTTTCCAAGCTCTCAAGAGTATGGCCTCAAGGAGATGCCATATAATTTGATAGGTGCATGTGCTTAAATCAATACCTCAAAGTTCGATCCTCAATTGTGAGTTGTAGCACATATATCCAAGTATATAACTGTGAGATCCCATCTATGAGTGCTGGATTTGATGGGCCATTAATATTTTCATCTATGAGAGTAGACCTATTACTCGTGCCTAACGTTGTTCTTGTAATTGATTCATGGATTGCGACCTGTCTATGCGATGATGGTTTGTCGAAAATCAGTGGGTATGAGCAAAAGCTGAGAGCGATCTAGATGCGTGGATTAGAAGCGTCACAGTTAGCAGCAAAATAATTCAAACGAAGGATTCATACAAATGCGCAATAGAACCATAACAAAAGCACTTTGATTATTATCAACAATGAGTACAATGGCATGAAGTTATAACTTCAGCTTGTTGAGTGTGATAATGCTGATACTGATTAACAATTGATTAGACTCGGAATATCAAAAGAAGTTTTTTGATGAAGATTCTAAGTTTGATATACTAAAAATATCTGCAATTGAATTTCTTAAAGTTATTACAACTGCTTTTGTGCCATAAATGCATGTACAAAGTTGGCGAACATCAATGTAAAGTCGTTGGGTCAGATTTCTAGGGTCGGATTTATACAAAGGGTCAAGAAACTTACACTCTGGGTCAAAAAATATGTAGGCTTGTTTTCATGAGCAAAGATATGGAAAGGGAAGACACTATCTCATGTGAGAGATTTCAACTAGTTTAGTCTAGTTTAGTCATATTTTGTTAAATTGTTAATAAGAGGCCAAAACTCATTTTAGACTTAGAGATAAAACTTTTTGAAGTTAAATTAGTTTAAAATACATTCAATAAACACTTTTTGAAAGTGTGGGAAAGTTGATAGTCGAGTTTGAGAGAGATTCAAATTTGAACTTTGGGTACATTGAATCTAGACCCAAAAATAGTAGGGTTTACATTTTGGAGGGAAAGCCAAGTAACCAAATAGGGTTTGGACACTCTAGAAAAAGAATTTAACTCATGGATAGACACATCTTCTCCATTATCTCTCTCATTTCATCATTATACATGGTTCTCTTTGGGTTCTACTACTCATTGGTGCACTATCTTGGTGATATCTTGCAATCTTGTGTGTAGAATGCTCATATTTTGCTACTTTTGGTTCCACACGTGTGAAATACAATAGGGTACTGTAATTGTACAGAAAACAAATATATTTTATGTTTTGGTTCATGTTTGATCAGTATCTCTTAGAGTTTGCATCTCATTTTGTATGTAGATTCTGATTTTTCTACATTGGCAAAATTGTTGGTTTGCTCCTTATTGTAACCAAAGATCAGGGACATGGATTGGATCTTGAATGATCTAGAATCCTTCACATGGTATCAGACCTATTGTGTTTCAGGTTATTAAAGGATCAGCCATCTTTAGCAAGGATTTGGAGGAGTTACCAATGCTAGAGCATGCCAGATTGATTTCCACTCAAAAATCAGCACTTTTGCATGTGTAGAATTGATTTTTTGTAGGTCAAAACTCAATATAGGGTTATATACTTGATCAATTCCAATTTCACACTTGGGTTACTGGATTTAGATGATTCTGGGTGCATTAGGAAGGTCTCATTGGAGTCTACAAGAAGATATATCAAGTTTCTAGAAATTGCATGTAGAATTTGAGATATTCAATTTTTTGTGATTTTGTCAAAACTCTAATTTTGACTGGATCTCTAGTTTGTGAGGTTACTGAACTTCATTTGAGTGTGTTTCAATCTTAGGAAGTGGCAAGAAAAATTAGATTGAGGATAGATCATAGGTTGATCAAGATTTCACTATTCTATGTATTGATTTTCTAGTTAGAGTGCTAGAAGAGATTTGAGGGATTCCATATCTTTGTGATTTCTTCTTGAGTTCATTTGTTGACATTCAAGAGAGTGCTTTCTGCATTGGAACAGGTTGAAAGAAGAAGATCAGCTCACTTCAACATGGCTACAAGTGGTGGATTTATGTTGGAGAGCAATGATAGGCTTACCTCAATCAACTATTTTACTTGGAAGGTGAGGATGGAGTCCTTATTGGAGATGAATGAGTTGATGGAGATTGTTGCAGGTGTGGAGGAGAGACCTCAAGCACCTCAAGATCAAGTGAGGTATGACAAGAGAGCAAAGTAATCTCTACACATGATTAAGATGAATGTTACCAATGAACTTCTCAAGGAGATTGGTAAGTGCACATCATCTTTGGAGGCTTGGGAAGCTTTGAAGAAGCTTTATGAATCCAAGTGTACATCTAGATTGTTGTTTTGCAAATGAATGTTTGAAGAAGCAAAGAGATGAAGGTAGCAAGCAAATCAACTTTACTACTAATGATGAGGATCTAGGTGGTGGTGATTCTCTTTTGATGTGTTCTTCAAGTCCAATATCAAGTGAAGGTGACAAAGATTCATGGTGGATTGATAGTGGAGCTAGTTCCCACATGACTAGTCACAAGGAGTTCTTTACTTCTTTGGTCACTTATGATGGAGCCAAGAAAGCAATTCACGTGGCCAATGGTGGTGAATGTGTGATTGAAGGTATTGGTTCAATTCCTATTTGTCTCTCTACTAATAGGAAAGCAAGATTTGATGGTGTTCTTTACATTCCTTAACTCTCAAAAAAATTTCTAAGTGTTGGTCAAATGATAGAGAAAGGATACATGGTAAATTTTGGTGGTGATGCTTGTTTCATTACAAAGGAAGAAATCTTGGTTGCTAGGGGCAATAGACAAGGTAGACTTTTCAAGCTTGATGCTTTTGTTATGGCTAACAAAAAGGATGGAATGGAAAAGGAGATTGGTCTCACCTTTCGAAAGTTACCTTTTAGCATCAATAAGATGGTGGATCTTATGCAAAGTCCAAAAAGCTTCCTTATGCTAGATCTAGGTCAAGATCTAATATGCTTCTTGGAGATGTTCATCTTTGTGCTAACTTGGCTAGTCTTGAGGATAATGATGGTGTTTCAATGGTTCTTCATGGCAAGTGCAAGCATGCAAAAGGTAAAGAAAGAGCTAACTTCATCAATGGAGGTGATGGTTCTTCCTTGGAAAAGGTTATTGCTAATGATTTTTTTGATCATATGGAGAAAGATGTTGCTAGGTGCATTCATGAAGGAGGTGGCTCTTCTACATCCTTTTGTGATGAGTCCAAGAAAGTCGTTTTTCCAGCAAGTGGAGTCACATGTCTTCATAAAGAGAGTATATCAAATGGTTCTATCAAGAGACTTGGTGAGGGAGATAGCCACAAGTCAAGAAGAAGAGAAGTATGTGAAGAGTTCTAAGTAGGATGTACTTTGAATGATGTCATTGTGAATGATAGTGAGGAAGAATCATTATCATATGAGTCATTACCTAAAACATTGAGTAAAAGTTCTTGTTTGAAAAAAGAGAGTACTTCAATCATCCTTATGTTGAACGTAATAATCATTTTTTTCATGGCTTCTAATGTCTTTGAGATTTCTACTTCTTATGATGCAATCAATAATTTATGAAGGAAAGAGCAATGGAAGATTGGTTCTTGGGAAGATCCAAGGCATAGATCTCACATCTCTTCATCAACTCAAAGGATTCTATGATTGTGAATTGATCACTCATGATCAAGATGGCAAAAGGTTGGTTGGAGAAGACTACATGGAGCAAATCGAGAGGCAATTTTTTCAAGGCAAGGGAGATCTCATTGGTGAGATTATTGACGTTTGTTATGTCTTGATTATGAAATTACCTTTGCACCAGTAGCAAAGATGGTAACAATTCGAATACTCATCTCTCTTGCATGTTTTCACAAATGGAGTATGTTCCAGTTTGATGTTTCTAAGGCATTTCTCAATGGTTACCTTGAGGAGGAGATTTATATGGAGCAACCTCCAGGTTTTGTGAAGGAAGGTGATGAATCAAAAGTTTGTCTTTTGTTCAAAAGTCTGTATGGACTGAAACAGGCACCAAGGTCTTGGTATGCAAGGCTCACTTCTTATGTCATATCACTCAGATTTTGTCTAAGTGAATATGACCCTTCTCTGTATTATAAGTTTGTAGATAACTTTGTAATTATTCTTCTCATCTATGTAGATAATATCATTCTTTGTGGAAACAGTGAGAAGTTAGTTGAAGAAACTAAGCATGCACTTGGTACCGAGTTTAAAATGTAGGACTTAGGAGTTCTTCACTATATTCTAGGCCTTGAAATAGATTTTTGGAAAGTCATGCATTTATAATCCAAAGTAGATATGCACTTTCCATGCTCAGGAAATTTCATATGGAGAACTGTAAAGGCATAGATACACCTATGGAGCACACTGTAAAAGTTCCTATTAAGGATGATGAAAAATCATTTGAGGACATCACTCTTTATAGGAGTCTTATTGGCTCACTTATTTGGTTAACAGTGACTAGGCCTGATCTAAGATTTTGTATTTATAAGCTAAGTCAACACATGCAAGATCCAAAGTTATATCATTGGAAGTTGGCTAAAAGAGTCTTGAGGTATATATCTTCCACCTTGGATTATAGATTATACTATGAAGGAGAAGATCTGACTTTGATTGCTTTTTCAGATTCAGATTTTGCAGGAGACAGGTTGGATAGGAAATCCACAAGTGTTTACACTATATTTCTTGGAGAAAATTTGGTTACTTGGCTGTCAAAGAAGCAGGCAACTATTTCCTTATCATCCTATGAAGCTAAATACAAATCTCTTACAACCACAACAAAGGAGGTTTTATGGATCAAAAGGCTACTTTTGGAGCTTAAGTATTATGCAGATGAAGATTTACCAATTACCAAGAATGATAACATTTCAGCTCAGGCTCTTGCAAATAATCCAGTCTTTCATGCAAGGAGCAAGCATATTGAAGTGGCTCATCATTTTGTAAGAGAAAAAGTCATTGGAAGAGAGATCTCTTTGGAGCATATTTTATCTTCAGATTGTGTTGCAGATCTTCTCACCAAGCCTCTACTCAAGAATGTCTTTATGAAGATGAGGTCTAACCTTGGCCTAATTTTGAAATCTATGTTGATAGGAACATAAATTTTAAGGAGGAGTGTGAAGATTATTAAAATATTATCTTCCTATCTCGAGTTTGGGGTCATGTCCATGATAATTTCCACTAGATTTCATGTTGTACATATAAGGAGTGTGAATTGAGCACATATCCTTCTAGTGTAGCTCGGATTTGAGTTAGATAGGTTCAATTATGATGACATGCAGATGTTTTGATAGCATGCAAAGTCTTACTGTATGCATGCAAGCCAACACATGTGGATCTCTGGTAGGTGAATTAGTTCAGTTAAGTGGACTTTCCATGCAACTCCACTATAGGAATTCGAGTCTCTCTCATGTAGGAAAAGCTAGGCATGTTTTGCCATATTGAGAATATTGAGATTTTGGTGTTTTGGACTCATTCTCTCTCTACCCAAGTTTCCTATGTATGATTTTCTCTCTCTACCCGAGAGCAGCCTCTTTCTCCCATACTGAACACTTAGAATTATTTCTGACATTCATTTCTCATAGTGAAGAGTTAGATTTTTTCATCAGATGTATGCCATTGTGCTCTTGCCTTAGATTTTTCAAGCATATTGTTCTTTGATCAATCTTGTGCAATCACAACACCTTAGTAAGATCTTGTAGGGTGTGTGGTGAGATTCACACATGCTAAAAACTTCACAGATCTTCTTCCAATGAGATCAGCCCCTTAGTGGATAAACATTCTAACATTTTATCCCTTGCACATGGCATTAAGGGCAAGTTACATCTATAACATATTGGATATGACTCCCAGATCTTATGTATTGAGGTGAATAAATTATGTAAAAATCAAGTTGGATGATCTAAATAGTTAGGTATAACTACCAATGCTCCCACTAAGGTTAATCTATATACTATATTAGTAATGGATATGTCTATGTGGAAGAAGCATAAACATTAAATTCTTGGATGGAGTGATATGTGAAAATTGTCAACTAGTATTCGGTTATTTTGCTTATTTGAGGCCAACCTTGTAAGTAAAGTTCACATGATTTCTTTAACATGTATGAAATCAGATCACATGACTTAAATCATCTTTAGAGCTATGTATTGGCCAATATAGCTAGTCTCGGCGATGGCTAAGTTAGTGGAAATGATTCTAGAGAGATGAGAGAGAGAGTCATAAATTTTAACTATAAATAGTAGGTAGGACTTGAAGAAAGGGGGACCATTTTCCATTTGCATATGTGGAAGATTTTGGAGCAATACTATCATCTCATCTTTGGCTCTCTTCTACACGTGTGTAGAAATCTTGTTGAATGCTTAATAGATGTGCATTTTGGTGATTCATTGAATGCATTTTGCTATAGTGCAACTTGTTAATGGAGTTTAGGATTAGATATGAACATGTGTTGATTAAGTTTTGATTCTATTTCATTTTGGTAAGTGGTTTTAATCAGACTAGTGAGCTAGTGCAGAAATCAGCTAACATCAAAGGAAGTGATTGGTGATGCAACTATACTTGGCCTATGTCTACATTTAGAATCATCTTTGTATCTTGAATACACATATTGTAATTCCATATAACCTTTGGGTTTGCAAGAGATTTCACAAATACAGAGGGCATTATAGATGGTCTAGTCATTATTCAATCTTGATAGATTCAAATCTCAATTATGTGAATCACATTTGTTGTACGTGTAAATGATTGTATGGATATTATCAAAATGGATGCCACATTATATTTTGATCATAGTTACGAGTATTTAGGATGCAAAATTGGAGATTGCTAATTGGATATGATATTTGAGAGTGAATTCAAAATTCTTGGTGATCAGATGGGCTACATGTCACTAAATATGAGTTTTTTAATAGTTGAATTACACTTGATATAGATTGATGATGAGGATGAGTCAAATTTGACTGGACTCACACTTGATGAAATGGAAATAACATAAATTGATATTAGATCAAAGTGATGATGTATATAAAAACTTTATAAAGATAGAATAATGATTAAGCGATGACATGTTTTCAACATGTAACTTCAAACTAGTTCCAGATGTAGGTAGATAAATGACATGGCACAAAAATTTCAACTTTCTCAATTAGACTTGTCCTCCCAAAAAATACAAGATTATATTACGTGGAGATTTCAGTTAGACATGCAAGTTTCAGAAAAATTTTAGAGAGAGAAAATGAGTTAAGTCCAATGTTTTAGCTCGCATTTGGGTCAATGAATAAATCAAACATATTGTAGTCTAGTTTCCCAACAAATGAGTATGAATCTCTAGTCAATAGGACGATAAATTAAATTGGCAAATCAAAAAATTCAGGCTTAACCACTTCACAAGATTTAAAACATATTGTAATTCCAACAGGGCAAGTCTCAATACTAAACATAGGCTTGTCATTATGTAGTGTTGGTGATCACCTAGGAAGTTGCACTTTAATACTTTTACATCAAGTTTACCTCTTTTCTCCTTTGGAATGTGAGCGAAGGCTTTTGTCCAAAAATCCTCAAGTGACTCATTTTGGCTTCCTGTTGGTGAATGCTTATTCTAGTTTTAACTTTGGTATTGCAATGGTAGGACTCCTATTCTGGAGATAAACTGTGATATTGCAATCCCTTACGTGTAAGAAAATCAATGTGTTAATTTATAGATTCATTGCAGATAAAATTATATGCAATGAATCTATAAATTAACATATTGATTTTCTTACATGTAAGAAAAAGACAAGAGCTAATCAGAACTTGCAAAGATCTTCCATCGACAATTGACATTGCAAAAGAACATGTAGATATTCATGAATTTAATCAATAAAAGAAAGCCACAAGTTGGGCTTTAGTACAATTGTACAAATTTAATGTCTTTCTTCATGAATCTATATAGTGCAATTTATGCATTTGGGACACAAATCTCCCTTCTTTGCTCTCTATATGTACATCATTAGTGTCGTGCCCCTATGGGAGTACAACATATGGTACTACCAAGGATGCTAAAGATTAACTCCTGTCTGAATTTGTACACATGGTAGCTTGCATAGTCACTAGGCAAAATTTGCAAGCCAATCAATATCAGAACATCAATTATTGATACTAAATAAAAGGATGACTAGTATTGTAGAAACTATATCAAAATTGGATTACAACTTACCTTTGCAAGATCAACATCCTCCTAAAAATTAAACCACTCAAAGAATAGATTTGCATTGTACAACGTACAACATCCATAGTTGAATGAGTCATTTTGATAAAGATTATCTACAATGTAATATCAAGACATTGAATAAAGCTCTGAGACAAAAAAAAGAAAAAAAAGAAAAAAGAAAAAGAAAGAGATATTCAATTACATTCAAATGAGATTTAGAACTTAATTCTAAAATTTGAGGACTTATTTCAATGCCCAATCTTTCACAGACATTATCAGTAAAAAAATACTTGAATATAGATGGCAAACTCCTAAAGAGCATGGGAAGAAGCTTGATGCTGGTAGGCGACCAAGTCTATTTCTATTGGCATAAAATAAAGCTTATAAGCTTTATGACCCTATAGCTAGTAAACTATTATTTGTCAAGATGGATGTTATATCTCTTCAAAAAACCAATTTATGAATTTAAAAAATAAGGACAAGATTTCAATTGAGTCTATTAATGCTCCTACTTCTAGTAACACTGAAACTCAAGTGCCTCTAATCCTAATTGTTCAAGAATTCACATTTGATAGTGAATTTGAGGGAAAGTACTTAATAAACAATAGCAACCACGACCCAAACTTGTTATTCCAAGAAGGTCAACTGGAAGAAAAACTCCACCAGCCACATTCATTTTCAAATATGCATGTTATTTTATTAAAAAAAAATGTCGACTTCTATCAAGGAGGCTCTAGAGCATTTTGATGTTGATTTAAAAAAAAAACAATGGATAGAGAGAATA
Organism: Diphasiastrum complanatum; assembly: GCA_029204225.1. Classification (NCBI taxonomy): domain Eukaryota; kingdom Viridiplantae; phylum Streptophyta; class Lycopodiopsida; order Lycopodiales; family Lycopodiaceae; genus Diphasiastrum; species Diphasiastrum complanatum. Next base: position 27,461 of record MU831836.1, on the reverse strand, counting down.
CCTATCTCTCTTGAAAAAACATACTTGGATTATTATAGAGCTGCCAACAGACATAAATATAACTGAATGTACGTGAATTTTAAAATCAAATACAAAGCAAATGGTAGTATTGATTGCAGGAAATAGCAAATCTGAAAATCCATCAAATAGATGTCCAAGAAACATCCTTAAATGGAGTAATTGAAGAAAAAATTTACATGTTAAGATGAAGACCTTGGTAATCGCGAACGAGTTGTGGGATGTTGTCATAGGTATCGAATTGAAGATTGAAGATGACACAGCCAACTCAAAATTGAAATTCTAGGATAATAAAGCTTTTGCGTTTATCATACTCAATATATTGGACACTCAGATTGGCCACGTATATGAAGCTCGATAAGAGTCCATTTGAGGTTATTTTTGGTAAGAAGCCAAGTTTGGAGCATTTGAAGATCTTTGGTAGTACTTGTTATGTCAACTCATCTTTTGGATTCTTGAAGGAGGTTGTTTTTTTGGCTATAGTGAAGTAAGAAAATCTTATAGGATTTACATTCCTAACCTCAAAAGAAGTGCACATTTTTTCGGATGTTGTCTTTGAAAAGGAGAACATGGATAAGCTTGATGTTATTGATGTTGATGGATCTAACATTTTTTATGGTGATGAAATGGTTCTTTGGATGGTGATGGTGGAGATGCCTCTCCAAGTCAAGTTCTAAAAAATATCCTCATGGCAAAGGCAAAAGCCATTCCAAGCTTACATATGATGAGAAGGGTTAGCAAGTTGAAGGTGCAAACTTTGCATTTCTCAAACTCAACTTGAAACCTTTACTTAGCAATTGACTCACACTAAGTAAATTCTTGGTAATGGAAGGTATGAACAAAATATCCTTCAGATGAAGATTCCTATTTGTAGAGAGAGAAATAGGAATTGTGCCAATCCCTTTTATTGCACACTCACCATCATTGGCCGTGTAGATCACCTTCTTGTCATCTCCATATGCCAACAAAGAAGTGAAGTACTCTTTGTGAAAAGTCATGTGTGAGCTTGCACCACTATCAATCCACCATGGATGTAGATCTCCATCATTAGCAAGCATACATGAAGACATCACAAAAGCATCATCATTTGAATTTTGAACATCCAAACCATCTTCATCATGAGTAAGATTACCTTGCTTGTCTCCTTGATCTCTCTTCTTCTTGTAGCACTCACTTGCAAAGTGTCCTTTGATGCTTAGACCTATCTTTCTTTTTGATATTTGAAGAAGCCTCCCCTTGATCTTGCCCTTAGACCACTTACTTTTGCTTTTGCCCTTGAATTTGCCCTTAATGAACATAGCCTCCTCTCCAACTTGAGATGTTGATGTAGATCCCCCTCTTGCTTGAAGCCTATATTCTTCATTGATCAAGATATCTTGAAGATCAATCAATATTGGCAAAGTTCTTTGAATGGCAAGCCTTTGTACAATGTTAGCATGAGCATCCAACAAACCATTAAGAATAACTTGAACAAGTTCTCCTTCCTTAAAGCTTTCGTCAATGCAAGATAACTCATCATTCAAAGCCTTCACTCTCAAAAGAAAATATTTGGACTCTCTTCATTCTTTTGCAAACTTTGAAAGATTTGTCTTCTTAGAGTCAACACTCTAGATGTAGACTTGGATTCATAAAGCTTCTTTAATGAATCCCAAGCATCCTTTGATGAAGTACTCTTACCAACTTCCTTGAGAAGTTCATTGGTAACATTCACCTTTATCATGTGTAGTACTCATCTCAAGAAGTGATTCCATCCTCACTTTTCACAATGACTAGTTGCTTGAGAGAAGCCTATCATTGGCTTCCAACATGACTCCACTTGATGTAGCCATGTTGCAATGATCTGATCCTTCTCTTTCAACTTGTTCCAATGCACAAAGCACTCTTTTGAAATACAAAAAATGTTTCCAAAAAGAAATCACAAGATATGGAACCTCTCAATTCTCTTCTAGCACTTATATATAGCAAATCAACAAATAGAATGTAGAAATCTTGATCAACTTATGATCTATCCTCAATCTAATGACTCTTGCCACTTCCGAAGATTTACACACATTCTAATGAAGTTCAGTAACCTCACAAAATAGAGATCCAATAAAAATTAGGGTTTTGACAAAATCACAAAAAAATTGAATATTCCAAATCCTACATGCAATTGCTAAAAACTTGATATAGAATCTTGTAGCCTCAAGTGAGACCTTCCTAATGCATCAAAAATCAACTATTTCTAGTAATTATAGTGTGAAATTGGAATTCCTCAAGTTCATTGAGCTAAATTGAGTTTTGACCTACAAAAGATCCAATCTACAATATGCAAAAACCTCGATTTTTGAGTAGCAATCAATGTAGCATGCTCTAGCATTGATATCTCCTCCAAATCCTTGATGAATGTGGCAAATCCTTTCATAACCTACAACACAAGCTCTGATACCATGTGAAGAATCTCAAATCATTTAAGATCCAAATCCATAACGTGATCTTTGGTTAGAAAGAGATCAATCCTACCAATGTTGCCAATGTAAAAAAATCAACATCTACTCAATGAAAGAGATGCAAAATCAATAAGAACTTGATCAAACATCAAACATATGATATGATGAAGTTGATCTCCGTAAAAAAATAGTAAGCTACTGTATTTCACACGTGTGGATCTGAAAATAACATAAAATGAGCATTCTACACACAAGATTGCAAGATATCAGTGCAGCAATGGATAGATGAACCCAAGAGAACTCGTGTATAAGCATGAAGTGAGATAAGAGAGAGAGAGAGAGAGAGAGAGAGAGAGAGAGAGAGAGAGAGAGAGAGAGAGAGAGAGAGAGAGAGAGAGAGAGAGAGAGAGAGAGAGAGAGAGAGAGAGAGAGAGAGAGAGAGAGAGAGAGAGAGAGAGAGAGAGAGAGAGAGAGAGAGAGAGAGAGAGAGAGAGAGAGAGAGAGAGAGAGAGAGAGAGAGAGAGAATGTATCTCTTCCCATGAGTGTACATGTATATATAGCTGATCCATGACTCATTTATGAATTTGGTTTCCCTCCATAACAAAAATCGTAGCGTTAATGTGGACTAGATTCAATATCTCTAACATTCAAATTTGAATCTATCAAACTCGAGTACTACAGTTTTCCACACTTTCTAAAAGTGCTTATTCAAATGCTTTTCGACTAATATAACTTTGAAAAGTCAAACTCTAAGCTAATATAAAAATTGGCCTCAATTGCCAAATATACAAATATGACCAAAATAATAGAACTAGTTGAAATTTCTCATAGTTTTATCTAAGGAAAAAATTCTTTACTATAAGAATGTCTGATGCAGATAGTATTTTGAGCCATCTCAACACATTCAAAAATCTCATGGATCAGATGACTACAACCGACTCAATCATTGAAAATTCTGATGCAGTGATGACCCTACTATCGAGTCTACCTAAAGCTTTTGAAACCTAGGTCACAACGATCTCGAACCAGCAGCATTTTACTCTATCAAGAGTCATTTCGATGCTACTTCAAGAGGAGATTAGACGACATGGATCCTCCTCCAGCTCAGGATCGGATCCTCAAGCTCTATCCTCAAAGAAAAATTAGAAATTTAGATCCAAGAGATCTACAAAGTTAGACTATTCTGACAAGAAGAACAGCATGCAGCCTGGATCGAATTTAAGTTTGAATTCAGATTCTTCATCATTCCAGCCAAGATAGAAACTATTCTGTAAATACTGTAAAAGGACTGGTCACCTTATTAAGGACTATAGGACATTGAAATATAACAATGAAAAGACAGTTCCAACAACAACAAGCAAATGTTGCAACTACCAGTCAGTCGACCTAGCCACAAGAGAAAAATGAAACAGCCTTTATGACCAAAGTTGGAGAACTACAGGATATCGAAACCTGGTATCTAAACTCGTGAGGAACACGACACATAACTGGTTCCAACTCTACAAGCCATACATCCATTCTAGAATTGTACAATTAGGAGACAACTCATCATACTATCAAGGGTGAAGGAACTGTTAGGATTGAATTTCAAAAAGGTGATGTAAAATTTCTGTCCAATGTTTTCACGTACCAAATTTTACTAAAAATCTGCTTTCAATAAGCATAATCACTAATTCTGGTCGTAGGGTCAAATTCAATACAGAGGGCTGACTATTCTTGACAAATCTAGGAAAGTTTTAGCTTTTGGTAGGAGATATGGATATCTTTACAAACTAAGCCATTGTTAATCTAGAAAAGTCCAGTTCTTCATGCTTCAACTTTTGAATCGACTAATATGTTATGGCATTTCAGACTAGGCCATTTAAATTTCAAAGTATTCAACAAATGTCCAATATGAATTTAGTGCAAGATCTACCATCTATTAGCAAATCAACTTCTCTTTGTGAAAGTTGTATTATCAACAAACATCCCAGAAGTTTGCTAGATCTTGTGCATTTGTGGCCCTATGCAATCTGTTTCCACAGGGGGAGCCGTTTACTTTCTAAATTTTATTGATGATTTTTCTCGAAAATCTGTTACTTACTTTCTAAGGAACAAATCTGAAGCATTCAAATTCTTCAAATAATTCAAGGCATTTGTTGACATTCAGACATAGAGAAAAATCAAGGCTCGACGCATTGATGGAGGGGGAGAATTTATCTCCACCGAATTCAAGGAGTTCTGCAAGGCGAGTGGAATACACCAACAATTACAACTAGCTATCCACCTCATTCCAATGGTATAGCTGAAAGGAAGAGTCGGACATTGATCAAAAGTGCCAAGAGTATGCTGGCCCATGCCTCTCTTCCAAAGAGTTTATGGGCAGAAGCTACTTATATACAGAATCGATCCATTACAAAATCTCTAAACAAAAAAACACCTTATGAGGTATGGACATGATCAAAACTCTCACTCAAGCACTTTCAAGTTTTTGGATGTATTGCTTACTCTCAGATCCTTGTTGAGTTAAGAAAAAAACTAGACGATACTAGCAGAAATCGATTTTTATTGGCTATTCTCCAGATCACAAGGTTTATAAACTCTACACTCCGAACACACACAAGTCGTTCACAAGTACCAATCTTGCATATTCGATCAGTTCAGTTAGCCAGTTCCTACCGGAATCTAGGGCCAATTCATTAAAAAGCACTCATGAAGGTCATGAAATATGTCCAAGCTACAAAACATCTGTGCATCTGTTATGAAGGTAGCCAATCTGTCAACATTCTTGAAGGTTATATAGATGCAGATTAGGCAGGAGATATCGACACCAAAAAATCGACTTCTAGATCTGTATTCTTATTCAATCAAGGCCTAATCTCATGGAACAACCGAAAATAGACCTCAGTAGCATTATCATCAACTGAATCATAATACATAGCTACCACAAATGCTACCAAGGAGGCAATTTGGTTGAGAAATCTACTAGCAGATATCGACCTTGCTCAGCCAACCATATATTATGACAATCAAAGCATAATCGCACTCTCTTTAAGTCCAAGATTTTACTCTCGAAGTAAGAATATTGAAATCAGGTATCACTACCTGAAGGACGAAGTGAAAAGCAAGGAAATATCAATAATCTAGTGCAAGACAAATTCTATGGCAGCAAGTTACTTCACCAAAGCATTATCTAAGGATCGTCACTTCAGATTTAACAACATTCTAAATCTGAATATCAAAGTTTTTCAAGATTTACATTAAGGGAGAGTATTGGATTCTAATGCTTAGGTCCAAATCCATTGAGCATTTTGAAATCTGTACGTACTACACAAAAAAAATGTCGAAGTCCGACTCCCTGTTCACAAATTTCCATTGAATCTATGAACACGATTCTCTATTGTTTGTTCGTTCTTCTTTTTGTTACTTCCGTTGGTTACAGTTCTTTACGTTTTGGTCTTCTTGTTAGAACAGTTTCCAGACAGAAGTGTTTCTCAGATTACAATGTGTATTCCCATCCTGTCAGTGGGGAGAGACAGTTACGTTACTCAGCTACATGCATTTACAAGCCATGCAACTAGTCCTAGCTCAGTATAGATCAACGTTCTGAATCAAGAGCAAATCTACAATCTATCTACCAAAATCAGGGAACAATGCAATGACAAGATTAAGCTACTCAACAAGAAACAAGATACAAGAAACTAGATTCCTAACAGCATTCTAGCAGCCCAAGGATCAAGAAACATCCATTTCTTGATGTTTGGAATGCCCAAGAACAATCAAGGACATGATTGTTAGAAAGTATGCAAATCAGATCCACAATCTCAGCCTCTATAGTTTACTTGCATGCTGAAACTACAAAATCAGGAAACAAGAAAATTAATCCACATCTACATTCCACGAAACAAGAAACTAAGCAAGAGATCTAACTAATCCACAATCAAAAAGGAAATCAGTACATGCTCATAGAAATTTCACTCAAGAAGATTGCCATGAACAAGAGCTTCATAATCATCAAGAACTCCTGAAAGATCTTCTTAATTCACTCAAGAGCAATTGACAATACAATCAAAGCTCCCTCATAAGAGAGGGGGGCCCTTAAATAAGCAAGAAGGCTGCCCATGTGGAGCCCAAGTGGCAATTCCACTAATTTGAAAATTACAAGTGGAAAAAGCCCTTCCACTAGTGGTCACCATCAAAGGTGGCTCACTCTAAATTATTTAAGGGATCTACACTATTTACAATGCCTAGGAAATGTTACTAGCTCCTACATGGTCGTTCCTTCTCTGGGATACATTGTGTAGGCTCACATAGATAATAATTGTCGTCCTAGGTGGTAATTCTCGGCTCTCATGCTTGGCTCTCAGCTTCTTCTGCTCTCCTCCTTCTGAGGCCTCCTCGGTCATGGGTGAGAGATACTCTGTGTCTTTAGCTTGGCTCGGCATCTGGGAATTCTCTGGAATCTGCCAACATTGTCCACCCCTAATCTGTTGTAGGACCCACTGCAACACAGGTGATGTCGTTCCGCTCGGCACTTGGAAAAGCGTGGATCTTCGTTCACTTCCGTAACACTAGGTGCTTATTATCCACAAAATTGTTTCTCAAAAATGAAGGTCTCCCAATGGCCGCTACATTCCAACCCTCTTGAGAACCTCTTGTAAGTCCTGCTCGACTCGTCTTCTTGCCGTTTGTTTCCGCTTGCTCATCTTTCGCCCCAGGGCTTCAAACACTTGGAGGCGGAGCTTACTTCCGAAGTTTAGTGGCCCCATGTATTCTCGTATCTTTTCAATGAAGCCCATCTCCTGCCAATCTTCCACCATGCTGACTTATCGTGATGACATGAAGGCCGCTCTGTAGTATAGTTGGGTCATCATCTCATGATCTTCCTCAGACTGGAGGGCTACGTTAGGATTGATCCTAATCGGATCCAAACCACGATCCCAGAAACATTCTTGCTGCATTAGAAGCCCATGGATCGACAAAATTCGACACTTTCTTGCATGCATAGGTCGGCACTTGTCTTGTGTTTGTGCCCAAAATCTAGCAACTGTAGTATCAGGTCACTGGGGAGATTCTCTGTGAGATTCCCGGAATGACTAGCCAGTGCACCAACTCAACTTGTGGCTTTTCAGCCGGCCATGGATTTTTGCGTTTGAGCAGCATGTAGAATGGATCTATTCGCTTCCATGCCGGTGCCCTCAGGTACTCTTGGAGCCGCCTGCTATCCTTTAGAATCTTGCTTCGCCAGTCAGGTTGTAGTTGTAGTGTCGCAATGATCTTAGCCCTGGTGGAGTATTGGCTTTGATCTATCTCCTCTTTGCCTCCCCTCATGTTGGGAGGATATTTCCTCTCAAATTTCTCTGATTATCTGGTATCAGCCATTTTGTCTCTGAGCCTGGTAGGAGAAGCTATCCTACGTGGTTGTGGTGGCCTCACCAGGTAATCATCCAGGGCCTTGGTGTCCGTATCTTTTTCCTTCGCCCACTTGCTCGTTGATGGCTCAACTGTACTCGTGTCTTGTCTGGACGAGAATCTTTTTGACTTGATAGATCTACCAGGAAGTTGTCATCACCTCCAATGTCCTTGTTAACTTCTGGAAGGTCAGGGATGGAATGATGTAGAGAGAGAGGTGCATGAATGACAGGTTTAGGAGGAGGTGGGTATAACAAATTATACACCGCACTGGGGGAGCGGAGTATAATTCCTTCGAGCTTTGTATGTGTCAGCTGAACCTTTTGATGGGCCCATTATATTGCTAGGAGGTGGTGGAGAGAGGAAAAATGAAGAAACAAGGTAAGTTGGAATGAATGTTTAGAAAAAATTAAAAGCGGAATAAGATGAAGGGCTAAAAGTGGGAGGGGGAAGGGGAAAAGCTCCAGAAGCAGCTTCGGCTCTCTGGCTACCTGATCCCAAGCTATCATCTGATGGTCAGGTTTGCCCATCTTTATTGCGTGCTCTATCATCTCCATCATCGTCCCGTGGTTTCTGTGAGTGAGCGCCTGCTTGGGCCTTGCACGTCGTGTCTCACAACTAGTTCACCCTGTCCAAGACTTGCTGCAAGGCCTTTGTTGTATCTTCTAGCTACTTCTGGGACTCCAAGATGATCTTTTCCTGCTTGGCCACAATATTTTCAAAGTTTCTTTCCTCGGCTTCCCATTCTTGGATCAGCCGCACATACTTCTCCATCCGGATGGCTGAAGCCTGTGGGGCCTGAAATTGTATGTCCTCGGGCTTTATTAGAGGGACACCAACTGTAATTGTACTCGATGATCCGTCTCGTACTTGGTCGATCTGGACCATCTGGTGCTTTAGTTGTTGTTGGATCTCTTTCAAAGTGGTCTTCTGCCCGGCCATCACAAATTTGATTTCTTCTATCTCTTTTTCTTTTTCTTTGGCCAGTTTTTGTTGTTGTGCAATTTCTCGGTCCTGGTACTTGACCTTGTTCTCGAGCACTTGGTGCTGGCTTACCAACCAATGCATGTGTAGCTTGCTTCGGATAGGCCGATCACTGAGCGCTTAGCTGCTTCGAAGAGCTTCTCAGGGTTAGTGAGGGTTGGGTACTGATCAGGGGTGTGAGATGGTGAAGCTAATTCAAAAAATAGGCGTTGTGTAGGAAAAGAAGATGGAGGTGGAGGGAGTGGAGGAATAATGTTAGTAGCAATGGTGGTTGTTCTGGTGGTGGTGGTGGTGGTGGTTATTGGGAGGGTCAAACTTCCTCTTGACTGATCTACCTTTTTTGGTTCATCATCACTTATCTCCATCAGGTCTGCAACATCAAAATATTGTGAAGTGTCCAAAAGGTATGGACTTGTTGGGCTCGTGGCTGCTGGGCCGCTTCCGTGTCTTGGAGACTGGAACTCTCCACTCCTCCCACCCCCCCTTGAAAAAAGTGCCGATGGTGATGTTGACAGCGTTGGCATGGTTATCAACATGGGTGGGGTGGTGGCTTGGTCTGGTGGCATGACGTGGGTTGTGTCTGTGTCCGCTGTTGCCGATGATGTAGTTGCTCCATCACCCCGTCGATGGTGTGTGAGGGTGAGGAGTGTGTCGGAGAGGCTGCATTCGAACTTCCATCATCTGAAGCTGAATCGTCTGATAATGATCCATCAGGTGATTTCCTCTTGGCTTGAAGCTTCTTGCATATTCTTTGTTGCCTTGTGCCTGGCAATTGGGCCTTGGAGGTATCGGCGTGTCGAGCTTCCGAGGATGCTGCTGCTTGTGGATCTGGTTGCAGGCTTTGTTGCTTGTGTACCAGTGGAAGAATACTGGTGTTCACCCTTTTGGGTGGAAGATCTGATGGTGAGGTAGCCCAGGAATGTGGACGCTTGAACTGTTTGGCCCCTATTGGGATGCCCCATGCTTTGTCCACAATCTGTAGGTATTGTTGAAGCCTGGGCCCATTTTGTACTTGCTGGAGCATGATATCAGTCATGAGTTGACGGAGGCGTCGGTTGAGAGTTGAATGGAGGCGTCGGTTGAGAGTTGAACAGAGGCGTCGGTTGAGAGTTGACAGAGGTGTCGGTTGAGAGTTGAACGGAGGCGTTGGTTGGGATGGAAGGGAATGGCTCCGGTGAGAAGGCATGTAAAACCATCTGAGTTGAGTCACTATCGGATGTGGAAGCTTGGTCTGATGGTTTGGTTTGTCTCTTTGGACAAGCGCTTAATCGGCTGCTTGAGCTTCTCACGCATCTGTTTTTGACGCTTGGTTAATTTTGTATCAATAATTTTATTTTTTTGTAACCGAGGTTTTTGTGGTTTTGGAGTGGGCAGTGTTGTGGCCTCATTTATCATGTCATCATCGACTGTATCCCAGACTTCGTCTAGATACACATCCCAGGTGTATACTTTGGGTTTGGGCCTATACGCTTGTGTGTTGGATACTTTGGATGTCAGTTGGACATGAGCCAATGGCCCTAGTGACTTGATCTCCTAAGGAATTGATTTTGGCGGATAACGTTGGGCATCTAGATAAAGGAGTACATGTTCATCCGTCATTCCAGCATCATCCATGGAAAGAATACCTTCTTCGAAAACATGGGCGGTAGAGACGCTAGGTTCTCCTAGGCACCACGCTATAGGAATCGAGTCAATCATCATAAGTGGGATGATGGGTGTATCAATGTCTGTAGAAGATGGGAGAATATCCACAGCTTCTGTAGCAGTTTTGATACGACATCGATTAGAATCAGCACAGTCCACAGTGGCTAGTGTCTGTCCCCAATTGATTATGTATGGGGATCTCGTATAGTGGCCTTTGGCTTGGATCGAGACACTATCTGATTCGTCATATGTTGTTGATGAGAATCAAATAAGAGAAAATCGTGAAACAGTCGCGACAACCATGATCCTCTTGCGACTCGGATAGAGTTCAGATGCGATCGCTGGACACTGCCAGCTGTATCGCTCCTACAGTCCTCTAGAATGTAGTCAGGCATTGTTGATCTACGTTTATTAAATTAATGTAGCATTCAACATAGTTTCAACCAAGATGCGAAATTAAAATGAACAAGAGAATTCAGACACACGAATGGCAGCAAACACATTTGCATTCGAGATCAGACACAGCAAGAAAATCATCTATATTGATCTTTTCTTTTATTCTTCAAGCACTGCATGGAAATCCACGCAATGCGTTGGCGTGGGAGAAACATGATTCTCTCACGAGTAATCGTCTCTCTTTACTAGCAAACAATTGAATCTACAGATCCTAGACAGAATTGTCTTTGCACGTAGACGGACATGTACTCTGTAATTTCGACTTGATTACTTACTAGCATAAGACTACTTCATTGCACTATGTATATCTTTGTTGATCTATATGTCAAGTATCATCCAATAAGTATGGCTATGTAAATCCAAGATTAGAGTGATTAAGCATCTACAACTAATCAAGGAATTACAAGAGTGGCAGATTAGCCATGACCTAGGGAGTATTTACTGACATCATGCCATCAGATCATATTTTTGTACTTTTGGGTACTTGCGTGATCTTTACTGGTACTCTTTGGAGCGTGAGGGCAAAACGGGTTTTGCGACATTTTTCATGTCGCGTCGTTGGTTGCGTCTCCGTCGTCTGACTTTCCCGTGTTAGACCGCAAAAGATTCTCGTTCGCGAATCTTTCATACTTTGTGTCTTCCCGTCAGGTGTTTGTGAAACTTTCGTGCTTCGTGCCTTTCGTGTTTGCGAAATTTTTGTCAGGCAGAGGGCTGAAAGCTAGCAAAGCTTTGTAATTAGAAACGTTATGTCTCTTCAGTTGTTGATGACCAATCATCATAAACTATGTATACCCTGGCTCCAGATGGCATGTGTTGCCAAAGGTGATTTTGCTATGCTTCCAATCTTGGACAACACATGCCATCTGGAGCCAGGGTATACCAAGAAGGAGTTTTATAAGTATTGGCATCTTTTGGTAATTCTAAGATGACACAATCGATCACAAATTTGACACCTGCTATTCGAACCTTAATATTTGATAAATGACTAGCAGGGTCTGTAACTCGTTGATCAGCCATGCGAAGTTTGTATCATGGTTGATCGAGGGTATGGAAGCCCCATGACTTTGCCAAGGACAAAGCCATTATATTAACACCTGGTCGGCTATCAAGGATAGCAGATACTGTGGGATAGTCTTTATAGGACAAAGGCAAGGTGATGCTAGTCCCCTTAGCAACACCTATATTCAGCAAATTCATAGGAATCTAGAAAATTTCAGGAATCTCTTCTGTTTTCCGCTGTTCATCAGGAATAGTAGGTAGCTGAAAACTACGATGGATATATCGTTGAAGCCCGGTGAAAGATTTTAGCACACTATGGAATGGCATAGTGAGTTGAGCTTGTAATAGGTCAAAAAATACTTCAAGTCCCTGTAGGGATTGCTCTTTGTCAGGGATCTGAGTGGATAATAGACTTTTCGTATGTTCTTCCTCTCGCAAAAACTCATCTCAAAATTCTTTGTATTGCCTTTGTTCCACGTTTGGGTCTGGGTAGTCTTTGGATAAAGTGGAAGCTGCCAAGTGTCTTCCATGTGGGTCAGCTAATTTTTCATTGTTTTGTTGTTGTTCTTGTTGTTGGCGTTGTGCTCTAGTGAGAACTCTAACAGGTTCAGATGATATATGACGTGCTGGAAGGATCCTGTTAGGTTGTTTAGGATAGTCTTTAAAACTGTGTTTGCAAACACAGTCTAGGCAATCCGCATGGTATTGGTTCTTAACTTTACAGTCAACCATGAAGTGGCCAGTTTCGCCAGAATTAAAACAGCGGTTGCTCATTGGGCCTATGGCAATAGCATAACCATCTTGGATGGCTAGTTGTGCTGGATTTTCCGGTGGTGTGGAATACTCATCCCGTTTGGATGTTGTTGAGAACTAACAGATGGAACTGTTGTATCATAATGATTTGAGTGATCGTGGGAGTTTTCTACAAGATGTGTCTGTGCAGATTCTCGAGGGTGTTTATGCTTTTGTGCTCCTAGATCAGGTTGTCCCCTTGGAGATGGTCCTAAGAGCGCCAGCTAGCGTTGTGGTTGAGCGTCATGTCTAGATTGTCAGGGCAACTCTTGTATATGGACTTGGTGGTTTTGTGATGGATAATGCTGATTTTGATTTTGTGAAACAAACTGGTGTCTAGGAGGTCGATAATGTCCCCCTGACTGGTTGTGAGTCTGGTTCCTCGGGTTATAATGCAATAGAGGGATTTATGACCCATAAAGTCGCAGATGTCACATTTGATCAATGAAGTATCTAGGACTAGTTTGTATGAAGGGCACTCATTGCCAGTGTGTGCACCTCGACAGTGAGGGCACCATGTGTTCTCTCATCTATGGTGGATTTGGTGTTGAAAATTGTCACTTCTCACTTGACATTGGTTAGTGTAAATATTGATCAAACATTAGAATAATGTGATGATCTGATTTCACATGTGTGGAGCCTGTTCTCACATGTGAAAGGATGTACTTTTTATGCTTGTATATATCTAAATTGATTTTGTATCAATCTAGTTAGTGTGAACATGATATGACTAGTTTTTAGTCAAGTTGACTAGTCACCTAGAAATTAGCTTTTCTTAATTTATCGATACTTATGTCTTTAGCAAGAAAGCTAATAAATGCACTTGTTAGAATCTTAGAAAAGAACGTGTGAGGCTGCTCTCACTAATTAATGATGTGTTGATCCATTGCTCTTACTTAAATCCAAGTGTAGTGAATCTAGATCAAGATCTTATGTGTAGAACTTGATAGATCCATTGATTAAGCAACCAATAACTCTCTATGATTGTAAAGTACAATCATTATTGTCCTAAAAACTGTAAAATTTATCATTGGCCAGTGGGTAACTGACCTAGCATCGAACTCTGGATAGACTTAAGAGTGTTTTGAAACTCTTTTGTGAGTTTTTCCATCTGTTGTTGGTGTTGCTGGTTAAGCAACTCCATCTGTGTTTTCCAGAACTATTCTCATGTTTCCTCATTTGGTCGAACTTCTTGGACAGCACGATGTGCTCTCCGTTCACGTGGCTCATCGACATCTGATCCCTCATCTTCTTCCCGAATGGCATCAGACATGGCTTGTTTCAATGATGTGTATTCATTATTGGAGCAAAGTTCACGTCGTATCCATCGTGGGAGTCCAACGAGGAACCAAATTATGAGCATAGACTCAATGGATTGCTCTTGTACCTGACTTTTTAATCTTTTAAATCATTCAATGTAGTCACGTACTTCTCATCTTTTGTCATTTTGATGTTACTTAGCTTGACAAAAGGACTTTCGATCAAGCGAAATGGCTTGAAGCATTTGATAAATGCCTCCTTCAAGAGTGACCAGTCTCGTTTATCTTCACGATCAAGGTTAAAAAACCATTCTCGTGCTCGATCAATCATGGTCATCAAGAAGAGCTGTACCATGGCGTCTGGTGATGTCTCGCCATAGACATCACATGAATTTTCAAAGACTTGAAGAATTCTTTGAGGATCAGTGTTACCGTCTTACTTAGGTAAATCGAGCTTTGGAGTATGTTTTTCAATATGCGGAACATTATTTGCAAAAGCTCCATTTAAGTGAGCTCGTGCATGTGAAGATTTTGTAGCATGAAAATGTGGTCGATCATATGGAGCTTCAAAACGCATGGGTTCCCATCTGTCAAATGGGTTGGTGGATGGCTCTTGGACTTGGGATTTCATCCTAGAATATCTATTAAATCGAGCCTGTTCAGTAGATGGGGAGACCATCTCTGGTGGATAGTCCTCTGTGGGATTCGGATCATAAGGACGATCCATAACAACTCGAGAGTACCTTAGGATTGGATAAATAGGCCTCTTGGACTCTTTGGTAACTTGACTGGTGTTTGTGTTTTGTTGTGTTGTTGTTTTTTTATTTATTTGAGTTTTGAGTGTTGTCGAGAGAATGGAGTGGGTCAAAAAAATTGGTCCAGGTCAGAAAAAGAAAGAATGACTCAAAAAATATAACTCGAAAAAAATAAGTCAAGTCTTTGGTCAAGATGAGAGTCGTGTCTTGTCCCGGTTGAGAGTTGATAGAATAGTCCGGTTGAGAGCTGAGTGACTGGCTCCGGTCGAGATCAGACAGAGGGCTTCGGTAGAGGATGTGACAGAATGTGGTCTGTCGAGAGAAGGACAGAAGGCACCGGTCGAGATCTGATAGAAGGTTTCGGTTGAGATCGGAGTGACTAGCTCCGATCGAGATCTAAGGGAAAGTGTCGGTCGAGATCTGAGAGAAAGCGTCAGTCGAGATCGGCCAAGACACGTCGATTGATTTTTGAGAGAAAGCGTCGGTCGAGATCTGAGAGGAGGCGTCAGGAGGTGTTGGTCGAGATCTGACAGGAAGCGTCAGTCGAGATGTGAAAGGAAGTGTCGGACGAGATGTGACAGGAGGTGTCGATCGAGATGTGATAAGAAGCGTTGGTCGAGTTTGGAGAAAAAGCTTCGATCGAGATCGGACAAGGTGTCTCCAGTCGAGTGTTGCAGCAGGGGCTTTGGGTGAGATTTCAACGTAAAGGCTCAGGTGAGATCTAATCGATGAGCATCGGTTGAGATTTAACTCAGGACCTGATAGGATATTGTGAGTAGTGGTTCGATCGAGAGTGAGTGTGTAGTTTCAATAAGATAATGAAACAAGGTTTTGTCCGATCCAGACGAGAGTCGTGGAACTCAGCTAGGCAAGGAGCGTGAGGCCTCGGTCGAAAATTCATTGAATCATAAATCTTGTAAAGATCATTGGCAAAATTTGTTTTTGGCCAATACTAGTGAGGGCGAGTTCATCTAGAGTGATAACTTGTGATCATTTGGATCAAAACAACTTGGAGGCTGTGTATGTACTTTTCACATGTGTGAAACTGTACAACAACTTTCATTTCAAGTTACTTTGTGTTTGATTGTTCCCAAAATCACAATACTAGTTCATTTTTTGTGCTCTTTGAAGCATAGTATTGATCTAGATTCAATCTAGCTAATGCCTATGACCAAATAGAGTTTTGGATCATTGAAGCATTTCCTTTTAGAGTCTAAGATCAGATATTAGAGGCTGATTTGTTCAGATCCTTAGTTGAAGTGAAATCTCTAAGAAAAGTGTAAAACAATTTTTTTGTGTTAGTGAAAGCTAGGAATTTTTGGCAAGATCTTTGTGTATCATTCAAGCTTGTGTGCTAGTTTGATAAAGACAAGCCTATAGGCATTCTTGTAAGCTTTAGGCCCTTCATAGATCTTCTAAAATTCAGAAATCTTTGTGAATTTTAGAAGAGCATTCATTCTACAATGTCATCCATGGGTGGATATTTGATGGAATCAAGTGAGAGACTCACTTTCATAAATTATTCCATTTGTAAAGTGAGAATGGAATCACTCCTAGTGATCCATGATCTATTTGACATAGTTCATGGAGTTAAGGAAGAGCCTCAAACTCCCCAATAACAAGCCAAATACAAGAAGAGAGCAAGATTAGCTCTACATTGCATAAAGTTAAATGTATGCAATGACCTCTTGAAAGAGGTGTCTTCTTGTACCTCATCCAAAGAGGCTTGGGATTCATTAAAGAGAATCTATGAATCCAATAATACTTCAAGAATCCTCATGCTAAGAAATCAAGTTTTTCAAAGCATGAAAGGAAGTGGAGAGAGTGGACATGAGTATGTCCTTAGGATCAAATCTCTTAACAAGGAGTTAAGTGCAATAGGAGAGAAGATCCAAGATCAAGAGCTAGTACAAATCATCTTGAATGGTCTAGGTGATGAGTTCACCAACTTAGTCCAATAATTTGACATTCAAGACACTCTTCCATCCATTGAAAAGTTGCACAATGTTCTTGTGGTCGAGGAGAGTAGGCTTCTACACCTCAAGACAAGAATGGATAGCATGTCACTTAATGGAGGAGAGGATAAAGCTAACTTTACATCTAAAGACAAGAAGAAGCAACATCCATTCAAGAAAAATCAAGGCAAGGAGGCCGAGATGAAGAATGGAGGATCTACTTTCAAAGGCAAAGTGAAGAAGAAGGAAAAACTCAAGTGTTTCGTTTGTGGAAAGAAAGGACACTTTGCCTCAGAATGCTACTTGAAGAAGAATCAACAAGCCAAAGGAGATCAAGGGAACATTGCTCAAGAGGAAGAAGAATAGGATGGATTCAACACATCCTTAATGGTTGCATCTACACCAACTTCAAGTCAAGACATATGGTGGATAGATAGTGGGGCCAGTTCCCACATGTCTTTTAACAAGCATTATTTTTCTACTCTTCTATGTTGTAATGACTCTAAGAAGTCAATATACACTGCTAGTGATCAAGCATGCAAGATAGATGACATAGGATCTATACCTCTTTGCTTAGGCACATCTAAAGGGATAGATCTAGATAATGTTTTGTATGTTCCTACCATTTCAAGAAACTTGCTTAGTGTAGGACAATTAATGGACAATGGACTAGATGTACATTTCAAGAATGGAGTTCGTTCCATCTTAAAATATGATAAGTGCATAGCTAGTGGCATTAAGCAAGGTAGACTTTTCAAGTAATTGGATGCTAATGTTGCAAGTGAAAGTGTGAACTTGGCTAGGGAGGAGCTATCTCAAGTGGAGCTTTGGCATAAGAGATTAGGCCATCCTAATCTTCAATCTATGGAGTCAATGACAAGCAAGGAACTAGCTCTCGGCCTACCAAGAGCTTTCAAGAAGTGTGGAAAGATGTGTGAGGCATGTGGCCTTGCAAAGTCACACAAATCTTCTTACAAGAGATCTTCTTCAAGATCTCTCTCTCCCTTGGATCTCATACATTCTGATGTACATAGTTTTTCACATGCAAGTAATGGAGGTGCCTTGGTGTATGTAACTTTTATACATGATTGTACTAGATTCACATGGATTGAGTTACTATAAAAAAAAAAGTCTTGTTTATGAAGCTTTCATTAAGTTCAAGTCTCTAGTAGAGAAAATGGAATAGCTGAGAGGAAAAACAGATCTTTATGTGAATGTGCTAAAGCAATTCGAGTAGCAGCTTCTTTGTCTATTGCTTATTGGGGTGAAGCTATAGATTGTGCAAACTATTTGTGCAATAGATTACCTCACAATGCACTTGCTGGAAAATCACCTTTTGAAGTCTTGTTTAAGAAGAAACCTAAGGTAGATCATCTTAGAGTTTTTGGTTGTGCTTGCTTTGTTAATATGCCCTTGGAAACGAGGAAAAGAGATGATCCTGATTCTATTAAAGGGATCATGGTTGGATATGCATCCAACAAGAAAGCTTACAGAATCTATGTTCCCTCTACCTCAACTACAATTGAGAGTAGGGATGTTATATTCCATGAAGATCAAAAATACATTCTTGAGGAGGCCGAGTTCAAAGATTCTCACAAAGATACTCCAATCATCACCCTTGAAGACTATCATGGAGAGATGGGGCCGAGAATTGAGGAGGAGTCACCTCGAATCTTTTCACCAAGGAGATCTCAAAGAGAAAGATCCGAGCCTAGAAGGCTTACCTATGAAGATAGAGGCAAGCAAGTGGAAATCAACTCCACTAATTGTGCTTATTTTATTTCTCATGAGGAGCCAAATGATGTATATGATGCACTCAACTCGAAGGAATGGTACCTTGCCATGAAGGAGGAATATGAAGCTTTGATGGCCAATAAGACATGGGAGCTTGTGGATCTTCCATCCAACAACCACATCATTGGTTGCAAGTGGGTTTTTTGAGTCAAGGATAATCAAGATGGCACAATCAGCAAGTACAAGGCTAGGCTTTGTGCTAAAGGTTTTGCTCAAGTTTATGGAATTGATTATGAGGAGACCTTTGCCCCAGTTGCAAAGATGGTATCAATCAAAATCATAATTTCTCATGCTTATTTTTTCAATTGGCAAGTTCTTCAACTAGATGTCTCTAATGCATTTCTAAATGGGTATATAGAAGAAGAGATTTATATGGATCAACCTATTGGGTTCATCCATGACAAAGAAAAAGTCTGCTTGCTCTTCAAAAGTTTATATGGATTGAAGCAAGCTCCAAGGTCATGGTATTCTAAACTTAACACCTTTCTTGAGTTACTAGGATTTAATCTTGATAACTATGATCCTTTCTTATATGTCAAGTTTTTTGATAAAGATATTGTCATTCTTCTTATTTATGTTGGTGATATCATTCTGACAGAAAGTAGTATCAAGTTAGTTGAGGAAACCAAGATTGCACTTGGAAAAGAGTTCAAGATGCAAGATCTTGGAAAAATTCTAGGATTAGAGATTGACTTTCTTAAAGATAAAACTTTTGTATGTCAATCCAAGTATGCTCTTTCAATGTTAAAGAAGTTCAATATGTTGAATTGTAAGAGTATAGAAACACCTATGGAGCAAAATGTAAAGGACTCTAACAAAGGTGATGAAAGATCCTTCGTGGATATCACACTTTTTAGAAGTCTTATAGGCTCCTTAATTTGGCTCACAATAACTAGACCTGACATAAGCTTTTGTGTTCATAAGTTGAGCTAGGCTATGCAAAATCCTACTATCTATCATTGGAAAATGGCCAAGAGAGTGCTTAGATATATATCTTCAACTTTTGATTTTGGTTTATTATATAAAACTGAAGATCTTTTTATTATTGGTTATTCTGACTCGGATTTTGCAAGTGATAGAGCAGATCGGAAATCTACAAGTGCTTATGTCATATATCTTGGCTTTCCAAAAAGGAAGATACTTGTATCACTCTCATCATGTGAAGCTGAGTACAAGGTGCTCACTACAACAACAAAGGAAGTGCTTTGGATCAAGAGGTTACTAGTGGAGCTGAAGATAATCTTGGAATAGGATCTACCTATGATCATGTGCGACAACATTTCAGCTCAAGACCTTTCCAACAACCCAATATTCCATGCAAGGAGCAAGCATATCGAAGTTGCACATCACTTCGTGAGAGAGAAGCTCATTGGAGGGGAAATCAATTTGGAGCACATCGACACATCATCTTGTATTGATGATATGCTCACCAAACCTTTGAGCAAAAGTTCCTTCATCAAGCATAGAGCCAATCTTGGAGTTATACCAAGATCCATGTTCAAATCAATATAGATTATTTTTAGGTGGAGTGTTAAAATTGGAAAAACAATCCATATTGATTTCTTGGCTTCCTACAAATGTTGTACCATGCAAGTATGTAGCTCATAAATGCAAAATGCCAAGTTTGGCCTACATAGAACTCGAGCTACATGGTTATGTAATGTCTAGATTGAAGAATACAACTTGCACATAGTTTGTAGACATAGAATTAGCAAAGTCATGCTTGTAGAAACTCGTGGCAATTCACATGCATTAATTGTAAGTGATCCATAGTGAAAAAAAGGCATGCACAAAGTGTAATGGACACATGCATGATGATTTGTACTTTGTTAATTAGAACTAGCACACTTGTAAAAAGTTGGTAGAATTTCATGCATAGCAAGTGACAAATGTCACATAGACTCTAGATGTCACTTTAGTTGTCATTTTGGAATGGATGGCTGTGGTTCTACCTTGAGCTACCTCAAACTCCATAAATATGTGTAGCTCTCCTCACAATCAATGATGACGAACCAAAGTTTTGTAGCTACAGCTCATGCCATTTTGGATCTAAGCTATTTTGCCTGTTATCTCTCTAGATTTCTCTCTCTAACTCGTGTTAAAGCTAATGCTAATACACTGAAATCTTGTACTTGTGTTCATTATTTGATTCATTGCTATCATATTCAGTTGCTTAGCATGCTAGATTGTGGTTAAGCCATTTCTTCTGAACTAGATCTTGCTAATCAATCTAGAATCAAGTTATTGTGCCAATCACAAAGCTTAATCAAGATCAATCATACTTGTGGACATTCCCCACACGTGTGAATTGGAAATTTTGTCATGGTATCAGAGCCAAATTAAGCTTTGCATGCTAACATCTATGATTCTGCAAGAAACTGAGAGCTAAAGCAAGCAAAAAAGTAGTTTTGCACTTTTTCTCACCTTTCTCTGAAGTGTATTTGGATCAAATCGGATTGAAACTGATCTTTCAGACCTGAAATGTGGTAGTACAGAATTCTGGAATTCCGCACGTGTGAAAATCAAAGATTTTCAGTCTCTTTGTTCTCCTTGCTTATAGATCCAAAGATAGTAGTGTTATAACTAATGAAAAGCTTATGATCTGTACTTTCCATATAAATTGAAACCAAATCAATCTAATGTGTCTATCAAAAGTTATTAGCTCTTAAACAAGTTAAGGATAGGTCCAAAATCCGAGTGACAACATTTTGATTTGATTCAATCTTGCTTTGTTCTGAATCCATTGTTTTGAGCATCCTACACAAAAAACTGAAGATCAAGACTGAGTTTGAAGTAATGAACACCTTTTGAGCCTTTTGAGAGTCAATTACATTTTCTTTTGAAGCATTCCACACGTGCCAAAAGTAGGATTCAAACTAGCCAAAGTGTCTCAATCCACTTTGTGTGTCTGATCTAGATAACTTGTTTTGTGGAATATTTGAGAGTCACCTCAAATACAGTTGCAAGTGTTTCACATAGGAAGGTAGTACGTCCTTGAAAATACCTATAGTGAAAGAGAGCATCAACTTTAAGTCTAATTGGAACAAGCTCAAACATATCTCAGTCCAATAACTAAGAAGTCTTCATTAAAATGGCATCTCAGGGAGGATATCTTCTAGAAGCCAGTGAAAGACTAAACACGTCTAATTACTCAATTTGGAAGTTCAGAATGGAGCCTATTTTGATACTCCAGGATGTTATGGATATTGTGCTTGGTGTTGAGGAGGAGTCTCAAGCACAGGCTGAAATTCTTAAGTATAAGAAAAGAGCTAGAATGGCTCTACATTTCATTAAGATGAATGTATGTAATGAAATTCTGAGAGAGATAGGATCTTGCACTACAGCCAAAGAAGCTTGAGATGCACTAATTATCATCTATGAAGTAAAGAATACTTTTAGAATACTCACTCTTAGGAATCAAATTTTCCAAAGTTTTCAAAAAAGTGAAGAGAGTGCATCTAACTATGTTCTGAGAGTTAAAGATTTACATAGAGAGCTTTCGTGTGTTGGTGTTACTATTAACCAAGATGAGCTAGTTTAAGTCATACTGAATGGCTTGAGAGATGACTATGATAATCTTGTTCAGTCTTTTGCTATTAAGGAGGAATTGCCTAATCTAGAAACTCTCCAAGGAATTCTTATTTTTGAAGAATCTAGACAAAGCCATAAACTCTCCAGGATGAACAAACTCGAGCATGGTGGAACTGACAAAGCCCTCTTTGTCAAAGGCAAGCAGAAAGGAAGGAGTAAGAATTAGTTCTCTCAAGCATCCAACAAAGACAAAGCCAAAGATCGAGACAAAGATGGTGAAGAGGATGATACATCTCATCCTTCTAACTCAAAGTCCAAAAAGAAGAAAGTGAAGTGTTTCTTTTGTGGCAAGAAGGGGCACTATGCCTCTAATTGCTTCAAGAAGAAAAACCAACTCAAGCAAGCTAATCTCTCCAAAGAGATTGAAGAAGATTCTGCTGCAAGTGATGGAGAAGGATCACTCATGGTGTCCAGTTTTTCTTCATCACCTTCCAAGAAAGATGGAGCTTGGTACATAGACAGTGGAGCTTCTTCACATATGTGCTATTCAAAGGAGTCATTTGACTCAATCTTACCTTTCAAAGGACTCAAGAGATTTATTTACACAGCTAATGATCATGAGTGCCCAATAGAAGGAATTGGCAACATTCCATTGAAACTTGCTGCTTCAAAAGTTCTTGCACTTTCTAATGTTCTTTTCATTCCAAAGCTTACAAAGAACTTAATGAGTGTTGGAAAGTTGCTTGATAATGGTTGTGATGTAAAGTTCAACTCCAATACTTGTTTTATCAAGAGAAATGATGAGATCCTTGCGGATGGATCTAGATGTGGTGGAATTTTTAAGTTGAATTCTTATGAGAATGCAAACCTTTGTGAAGCTGTTTTGTTATCTAAGGAGGAGCTGTGGCATAGAAGGTTGGGTCATCCTAACTTTAAATCTATGTCTTCTATGGTTAAGAAGGTGAAGGCTATTGGTCTTCCAGAATCTCTTTCTAAAGATTTCAAGCCTTTGAGACTTGTGCCATTGCAAAGTCACACGGAAAGCCATATCAGAAGTCTTTTATAAAGACTACTCGTCCTTTGGAGCTTATACACTCAGATGTACATTTTTCCTCTTCTAAAAGTATTGGTGGTGCAACATGTTTTGTCACCTTTATTGATGACTTTACTAGATATACTTGGTTGTATCTACTTTCTTCAAAGGCTATGGTTTTTTATCACTTCCTAATCTTCAAAGCTTATGTTGAGAAACAGTTTTCTTTCAAAGTTAAAGCTTTAAGATGTGATGGAGGAGGTAAATACATCTCCAACAAGTTTCATGAATATTGTGAAGGTGAAGGAATAAAGAGAGAGTTTTCTTGTGCTTATTCTCCATCTCAAAATGGAGTAGTTGAGAGGAAAAACAGATCTTTATGTGAATGTGCTAAAGAAATTCGAGTAGCAGCTTCTTTGCCTATTGATTATTGGGGTGAAGCTATAAATTGTGCAAACTATTTGTGCAATAGGTTACCTCACAATGCACTTGCTGGAAAATCACCTTTTGAAGTCTTGTTTAAGAAGAAACCTAAGTGTTGACAAATCCCCTGCTCCAGAGGACCTGTTGTTTACTTTTCTGCTTCTTGCTTACAAATCTATTTCTTGTCTGTTACCAGACTCGTTTGGGCATTACTTGACTATTTCTTATGTGTTACAATGCCCAGGACTCTGTAGTATGGATTTTCTTTGTCCTGCCTGTCAGAGGACTACTTAGGGACGTCACTCTTGAACGCACTTATATTCTACATAGGATGCAAGCCAAGAACACTCATTCACAGATCAGCATGCAAACCAATGAACGTTCAGTAGTTTCTACTACTACTTACTCTAAAAACGGATTGAAATCAGATCCTACACTACACTGAACTGAGCTACATTTGCATAAACTGATAAACAAGAAACAAGAACTAATCTACAGCATGTTAGAAGTCCAAGAATCAAGAAACTAACCAGCCTTTTGATTCTTGGACATCCCAAGAACATCAAGAACTAGAATGTTAGAGAATATGCAAGATTTATGCCACATTTCTAGCCTCTTTAGTTTACTTGAATGCTGGCTCCTACATTAATCCACAAGAAAACAAGAAATATAATCCACAACTAGGAAAGCAAGAACACTAATCTACTCTAAATCCACAACCACACACAATATGAATGGAAGGGCATGATCATAGGGGCATCACTCAAGAAAATCAACATGATCAAGGAGCTTAGTATAGCATCAACTCATGGAAAATCTTCTTATTAAGCATGGAGTAGATACAATGCAAAAAGCTCCTCTTCGCAAAGAGGGAGTCTCTTAAATAAGCAAGAGAGCTCCTTAGGTGGCATCCTAGTGGAATTTCCACATTTCACAAATTACAAGTGGAATATTGCTCTCCACTACAGGTCACCATCAAAAGGTGGCTCACTCTACTTTCTTTAAGAGGGGTCTACTTGCATTTATTGTATTTGCTTAGAAATAAAAGTTCCTACATGGTCATTCCACTTAATGAGTGTGGGAAAGTTGCTTGATAATGGTTGTGATGTAAAGTTCAACTCCAATACTTGTTTTATCAAGAGAAATGATGAGATCCTTGCTGATGGATCTAGATGTGGTGGAATTTTTAAGTTGAATTCTTATGAGAATGCAACCCTTTGTGAAGTTGTTTTGTTATCTAAGGAGGAGCTGTGGCATAGAAGGTTGGGTCATCCTAACTTTAAATCTATGTCTTCTATGGTTAAGAAGGTGAAGGCTATTGGTTTTCCAAAGTCTCTTTCTAAAGATTTCAAGCCTTTGAGGCTTGTGCCATTGCAAAGTCACACAGAAAGTCATATCAGAAATCTTTTATAAAGACTACTCATCCTTTGGAGCTTATACACTCAGATGTACATTTTTCCTCTTCTAAAAGTATTGGTGGTACAACATGTTTTGTCACCTATATTGATGACTTTACTAGGTATACTTGGTTGTATCTACTTTCTTCAAAGGCTATGGTTTTTTATCACTTCCTACTCTTCAAAGCTTATGTTGAGAAATAGTTTTCTTTCAAAGTTAAAGCTTTAAGATGTGATGGAGGAGGTGAATACATCTCCAACAAGTTTCATGAATACTGTGAAGGTGAAGGAATAAAGAGAGAGTTTTCTTGTGCTTATTCTCCATCTAAAAATGGAGTAGCTGAGAGGAAAAACAAATCTTTATGTGAATGTGCTAAAGCAATTCGAGTAGCAGCTTCTTTGTCTATTGCTTACTGGGGTGAAGCTATAGATTGTGCAAACTATTTGTGCAATAGATTACCTCACAATGCACTTGCTGGAAAATCACCTTTTGAAGTCTTGTTTAAGAAGAAACCTAAGGTAGATCACCTTAGAGTTTTTGGTTGTGCTTGCTTTGTTAATATGCCCTTGGAAACGAGGAAAAGAGATGATCCTGATTCTATTAAAGGGATCATGGTTGGATATGCATCCAACAAGAAAGCTTACAGAATCTATGTTCCCTCTACCTCAACTACAATTGAGAGTAGGGATGTTATATTCCATGAAGCTCAAAAATACATTCTTGAGGAGGCCGAGTTCAAAGATTCTCACAAAGATACTCCAATCATCACCCTTGAAGACTATCATGAAGAGATGGGGCCGAGAATTGAGGAGGAGTCACCTCGAATCTTTTCACCAAGGAGATCTCAAAGGGAAAGATCCGAGTCTAGAAGGCTTACCTAAGAAAGATAGAGGCAAGCAAGTGGAAATCAACTCCACTAATTTTGCTTATTTATTTCTCATGAGGAGCCGAAGGATGTATATGATGCACTCAACTCGAAGGAATGGTACCTTGCCACGAAGGAGGAATATGAAGCTTTGATGGCCAATAAGACATGGGAGCTTGTGGATCTTCCATCCAACAACCACATCATTGGTTGCAAGTGGTTTTTTCGAGTCAACTATAATCCAAGATGGCACAATCAACAAGTACAAGGCTAGGTTTTGTGCTAAAGGTTTTGCTCACGTTTATGGACTTGATTATGAAGGAGACCTTTGCCCCAGTTGCGAAGATGATATCAATTAGAATCATAATTTCTCTTGCTTATTTTTTTCAATTGGCAAGTTCTTCAACTAGATGTCTCTAATGCATTTCTAAATGGGTATCTAGAAGAAAAGAATTTATATGGTTCAGCCTATTGGTTCATCCATGCTCAAATCAATATAGATTACTTTTTAGGAGGAGTGTTTAAAATTGGAAAAACAATCCACATTGATTTCTTGGCTTGCTACAAATGTTGTACCATGCAAGTATGTAGTCTCATAAATGCAAAATGCCAAGTTTGGTCTACATAGAACTCGAGCTACATGGTTATGTAATATCTGATTGAAGAATACAACTTGAATATAATTGTAGACATAGAATTAGCAAAGTCATGCTTGTAGAAACTCGTGGCAATTCACACGCATTAATTGTAAGTGATTCATAGTGACATGCAAGGCATGCACAAAGTGTAATGGACGCATGCATGATGGTTTGTACTTTGTTAGTTAGAACTAGCACACTTGTAAAAAGTTGGTAGAATTTCATGCATGGCAAGTGACAAATGTCACATAGACTCTAGATGTCACTTTAGTTGTCATTTTGGAATGGATGGATGTGGTTCTACCTTGTGCTACCTCAAACTCCATAAATATGTGTAGCTCTCCTCACAATCAATGATGAAGTACCAAAGTTTTGTAGCTACAGCTCATACCATTTTGGATCTAAACTATTTTGCTGTTACCTCTCTAGATTTCTCTCTCTAACTCATGTTGAAGCTAATGCTAATACACTAAAATCTTGTACTTGTGTTCATTCTTTGATTCATTGCTATCATATTCAGTTGCTTAGCATGTTAGATTGTGGTTATGCCATTTCTTCTGAACTAGATCTTGCTAATCAATCTAGAATCATGTTACTGTGCCAATCACAAAGCTTAATCAAGATCAATCATACTTGTGGACATTCCCCACACGTGTGAATTTTGGAAATCTTGTCAACTATGACAGTCGAAAAGGTTGTTGTCGATATTTGAAAAGAAGTTGAAGATTGAGAGCACCTTGATCACAAGGATCCTTCTGACCAAGCCCTCTACAACAACAAGGAGAAGACAAAGAAACAATTCAAGCCTAAGAGGGAGTCAGATCGAAAGCAGGATCGAGACCAGCAAGCAAGAAGGAGCCATCAAAGGCAAATGGAAGAACAAAGGAAGGTTGAAACAATAGAGTGGAGACAAGCAGACATGCGTGAGATGCAAACGTGAAGGACATACTGTATATTCGTGTTGGCTCAATCCAAAAATTGAGTGTATCCATTGTCATAAGAAGGGTCATGAAGCCATGGACTACCGCCAGAACCTAAGAAACAAACAAGCTCAAAGCAGACAGGAGAACCATAATAGTTCGTCCTATGTTGAGGA
>MU831835.1:0-101917 GCA_029204225.1 Diphasiastrum complanatum | reverse complement strand
GAATCGAAAGCTAGTGAAGCCGACACCGTTCAAAGAAATCAGGGCCGAAGGACAGGACAATGTGAAACTAGTCCATATCCCATGCACTAACCGTGTTGTTTCCAGCATGAAAACTTTTTTGAGACAAATGACGTCGGATTTGAGCAGGATTGGATCTGTTTGGTCCATAATAGGCTCACGAACCTGTGGCCACCTCCCATTTGTGATTTCGGACAGTATGCACCGAATCCTATGGGTTCCAAGAACTATCCCTGAAGCCCTTTTCGAGAGGTCACTTAAAACAAATGTTATAGACTAAAAAACTACCTGTTTCATGTCTAGTCTGTTACTACAGGCTCTCTGCAAGATTACCCATTGGCCGAAATCGAAAGCTAGTGAAGTCGACATCGTTCAAAGAAATCGGGGCCGAAGGACAGAAGAATGCGAAAGTAGTCCATTTCCCAAGTTCTAATCGAGTTGTTTCTGGCATAAAGACTGTTTTGGGGCAAAGGATGTCAGATTTGAGCAGAATTGGATCTGTTTGGTCCGTGTAGGCTTACGAACCCCTGGCCACCCCCCCATTTGTGATTCCGGACAGTAAGCAATGAATTCGATCGGTTCTAAGAACTATCCCTGAAGCCCTTTTTGGGAGGTCAGTTAAAACGGATGTTATAGATTGAGAAACTACCTGTTTCACGTCTAGTCTATTCCTACAGGCTCCCCGCAAGATTACCCATTGGCCGAAATCGAAAGCTAGTGAAGCCGATAATGTTCATAGAAATTGGGGCCGAAGGACGGGACGATGCGAAACTAGTCCATTCCCATGCCCTAATCGTGTTGTTTCCGGCATAAAGACTGTTTTGGGACAAAAGACGTTGGATTTGAATAGGATTGGATCTGTTTGGTCCCGAAATAGGCTCACAAACCTATGGCCACCCCCCACTTGTGATCCGGATAGTATGCACCGAATTCGATGGGTCCCGAGAACTATCCCTAAAGCCCTTTTTAGGAGGTCACTTAAAACGGACGTTATAGATTGAGAAACTACATGTTTCACGTCTGGTCTATTCCTATAGGCTCCCCGCAAGATTACCCACTGGCCGGAATCGAAATCTAGTGAAGCTGACATCATGCGAAGAAACCGAGGCCGAAGCACAGAACAATACGAAACTAGTCCATTTCTTGTGCCCTAACCACATTGTTTCCGACATGAAAACTGTTTTGGGACAAAGGACGTCAGATTTGAGCAGGGATTGGATCTGTTTGGTCTGAAATAGGCTCACTAACCTGTGGCCACACCCCGTTTGTGATTTGGATAGTATGTGCCGAATCCAGTTGGTTCCGAGAACTATCTCTGAAGTCCTTTTTGGGAGGTCACTTAAAACAGACGTAATAGACTGAGAAACTGCCCATTTTACGTCTGGGCTGTTCCTACAAGTTCCCTGTGAGATTTTCCCCTAGCCGAAATCGTAAGCTAGTGAAGCCAACACCGTTCGAAGAAACCGGGGCCGAAGCATGGAACAATGCAAAGGTAGTCCATTTCCCATGCCCTAACCACGTTGTTTCCGACATGAAAACTGTTTTGGGACAAATGACATTAGATGTGAGCATGATTGGATCTGTTTGGTTTGAAATAGGCTCACAAACCTGTGGCCACCCCACATTTGTGATTCCGGATAGTATGCACGATTGGTTACGAGAACTATCCCTGAAGCCCTTTTCGGGAGGTCACTTAAAACATACGTAATAGACTGAGAAACTACTTGTTGCACGTCCGGTCTGTTCGTACAGGTTCCCCGCAAGATTGCCCACTGGCCAAAATCAAAAGCTAGTGAAGTCAGCACCGTTCAAAAAGACGGGGGGTCGAAGCACAGAACAATGCAAAACTAGTCCATTTCATGTGCCCTAACCACATTGTTTCCGGCATGAAAACTGTTTTGGGACAAATGACATCGGATTTGAATAGGATTGGATCTATTTGGTTTGTAATAGGCTCACAAACCTATGGCCACCTCCCGTTTGTGATTCTGGATAGTATGCACCAAATCCGATGGGTTCCGAGAACTATCCCTGAAGCCCTTTTCGGGAGGTCACTTAAAACGGACGTTATAGACTGAGAAACATACAATATTAGTTGCCGACTCACCATACAAAGCATGTATGAACAATCCATTCAATTGTATTTTCTTAAAAACATTTGATGGATATAATGATGACAATTACTCAATGATGTGTTGTGGACATATTTGGAGAGATTGAAAATGACTTTTGATGTTCAAACATACATCAAATGAAATCATATCGGTCAATGACAAGTTGTTGAGAATCACTCCCTTTATGGTTATTTGAGACCTGTAATTGAAAAATTTCAATGGAAATCCAAATCTTCACTATGTCAAAGTGGTGTTTCACTAGATGTTGCAGTATCAAAAGATCAATACAAAGCAAATGTCTAATCCATATACGAGGAACTTGATGCCGAACAGATAGAGCTATTATACGGTATTGCATTGGTCTATCCTTACTGGAATTCAAAGATATTGTCACTAGGTGAAGCACTTACTTTTGCAATGCATTTGGGTTTGAAGAAAGAGCAATTTTCTGAACAAGATGCAAGAGATTATATCAAATCTCTTGTGTTCAGGTGGAAAAAAGAAATGGGAACTTGATTCCACTATCAAAATCACCAACTTGTGTGTGCGCAAACATTGCCAACTATTTCAAATTTGATACCTTATTCATATGAGCTTCACAAATGATTTGTGTTTTGTGCAATGTACAATATTATAGTTTTAAAATAAAAATTCCAATTTTTATATGCAAAGTGTTGTGAATATGTTCTTTTTTATAAATGAGATAAATCTATTTTTTTTCATGGATTTACACAATCAATCCCCATGGAAAAAAATTCTATCAAATACGTTATTTGCTATTTAGAGATAAGAATTTTGTATTATTATTTTCATTAAACTTGAATTATATTTGAAGAGGTATCTCGAAAACAAACATTTAAATGCATGGATAAAAATTTGTCATAAAGTTTATGATTTATTTTTTAACAATAAATGGAGTAAGAAAAAACAAACTTCCCAAGACCACAATAAGCGCGATACAAGAAAGCAATTCTTTCATAAAAATTTATTTGGAGACACACACACACAATAATGCACCATTTTTGCATGCATTTGTAAACTAAAAACTAGTATAAAACTATCTATAATTAATTTTTTTCGAAGGACTAGAATGAGAATGAGACTTGCACAAGTCTCATTTTTATTAAACATGTCTTAGAATGAAAAGATAGGGACATGTCTGATGGACCTCTCCAACTGAGGAGACCCTGTCCATTTTCCATTCAAGATCACCTTAGTTGTGGCATCCCTCAATAGCATAGAGATGGAACCAATGAAACGAGGGCCAAAGCCTAGACTCGTGAGAATATCCAAGATGAAGCCCCACTCCATCTTGTCATAGGCTTTATCCAGATCCACCATCATGAAAATCATCTTGTCCCCTTTTCTTTCAGTTGAAGCCATTTCCTCCCAAAGGCTATAGATAACCTCCTGTATGTGTCTTCACGGGACAAAACCTTTTTGCTCCTCTCCCACCCATCCTGGTAGCCTAGATTTCATTCTATTTACAATTGTCTTTGCCAAGATTTTGTACCCCGTGGTTAGCATGCTAATAAATCTCTAATTTTTTAGGACCTTCTTGGAGCCCTTCTTATGAATCAACTTTATAATTCCTTGGTTCATCATCCTTGATAGACTACCTTTCTGTAAGGATTCTTCCCATACCTGGAGAAGAAGGGGGGCAATTTCTTCTTGAAAGAGAAGGTAAAATTCAGCACCTAGCCCATCCACTCCCGGTGCTTTCCCTCTCTTCTGCTCTTTGATTGCTTGCTGAATTTTTTGAAGAAAAAGAGGTTCTTCAAGTCTAGCCATGTGCTCATGTGAGACCACTCTAGGCACCACCTCTAGAGTCTTCATTCTTGTCTTTTCCTTCTACTCATCCACTATCTCCTTTTTTCCCATGAGGCCCTGAAAGTAACTCAAAATGATGTTTTCGTTCTCCTCCTCATCCCTAGCATACTCCCAATTCTCTTTTTTCAGAAGGGGGATTTGGTCCATCTGTTGTTTTACTTTTAGTGTTTTGAAGACCTCCTTAGCAAGTCTATCCCCCTTGAAGAAATTTCTGTAGATGATCTAGGCTCTCTTCCTCCAGGGCTTTAAGCTTCAGCCACTACTTCAGCTCCCAAATCCTCATTGCCCTCCTTAACTTGAGCCTCCAGGTCTCTTACTTTCTTGATAAGTGTTGCTCTTGCAATTCTCCATCTCAGAGAGATTTCCTTGTTGAGTTTGGCAAGGTAGCTCTGGGTAGCCTTGATTGCACATATCCATCTTTTTGTGGGTGATCCTATCATGCTGTAGGCCCTTTTCCAAATGTCCTAGATGCTTTCTTTGGTGCCCTTCTTCTCCAGCAGTTTAGGAAACCATAACTCCTAGGCCTTGCTTCTTGTGCAAGAGTGAACGTGATGGGCTTGTGATTTGAGAAGAGGAAGTCTTGATAGCTCTGATACTCCATGATGTCCCACCTGTCTCTCAAGTCTTCAGAGAGGTATCCCCTATCTAGTCTAGCTGTCTTGAGGTTTTCCATGTTTTGTTGATTAGACCAAGTGAATTCCTCATCTCCTTGCAATTCTACCAGATTGAGGTCAACCCTTAGTTTCAGCCATTTCTCCAACTCTAGGCCCCTTGTAACATTTTCTTTCCCTTTGTATTTGTCTCTCCTGAATTCAACCATGTTGAAATCCCCAATAATGACTAAATCTCTTCGTATTTCAGCCAGTCCTTCCCATAAAACTGCTCTCACAGGTGGGGTGTTTCTAGCATACACAAAAATAGAAATTTGTTGTATGTTTGCCATCCTCCAATGTGATAGAGACCCAATCATGATTTCCTCTCTTCTTGACTTCAAGAATCCTGTCTCTCAATGATGAAAGTGTGCCCACTGCAATTCCTCTTGAACTTCTGCCAATCATAATCTTTGGAAATAATCTTGAGGTTGTGTGTAGGTCCTCTTTGTCTACCTTCACCTCTTGTAAGCAGATGATCTCCGGTTTTAGCATGTTATTCGACATCCAATTCCTCCAAGCCCTTGTCTTTTGCATCTCTGTGAGGCCCCTAGTGTTGGCTGGGAGGATCTTCAAAACAACCTAATGAGTTTTTGTTGGGGTGCCTCTCTCCCCTACCTTCTTCTTCCCCTTCCTCTTTGGTGTTGTGTAAGGTGATTGGACTTCTTGGCCCCTCTTACTACCTGTCAACCTAACCAATATCATCAGGGAAGATCCCTCTGTGGAGTACTTGTCATAATTTGAAGGTCAGTCCTGCCACTGGGTGCCTCATCCTCCAAGTTTATAGCCTCCCTGGGCTGTTTTCTGGTAATTTTCACTGACTGAGTTTCCTATTTTTCTCCCAAACTTCTCAAAAACCCATTGTATGGCCTATTACCAAGAGCTAGCAAATTTTTGTAGAAGACTGTTCCAATTTTTGTTACAACTGTTTCCCAACCAAACAGTCAGAAACTGTGTTTTCTTTGCAGGGGGTATTTCTAGCCAGTTTTTGCCCTAGATCTTCAACTTCACTTTGGGAGGGGGTGTGCTAAGTACTTGGGGCTAACTTGAAGTCTATTTTTGCCTTCTCAGAGAGCTCTTCAGGCCTGTTATCATCTGTAGAGGCCTCCATCAAAGGACCAAAGTAGTTCGAGGTGTTGAGGGGGGGTGTTTTTGCCTCAAAAATAGCGTTTTCCTCTTTTCCTTGCTCTTTTCCTTTCCGCATCTCCCTGGGTCCTTGTTCTTCCTCATTTAGGGTCTCTTCCACCTCTTTTCCACTTGTTGGAGTGCCCTCAATATGTTTTCTTCTTAGCTAGTCAGGAGGAAAGTATCTCTAAGTATCAAAGCTTACTCTTCCTCCTCTACGCCTCTAGATAGTCGAGAGTTTCTCCTGCCTCTAAAGGTTATGAATCCCTCATCATCACTTTCCTTCCCATACTTCTTTTCCCATTCTTTTTCCCAGGCTTTGGCATCAGGTTCCCTCTTTGTCTTTGCATCCGGTTTGTTGGGGCAGTTTTTTACCACATGTCCTCTTTGTCTACAGTAGAAACATGCGTCAGGATGGTTCTTGTAATTGACCCTGATCTTGGTGGAGTATGATAAGCCTGCAAGTCTAAGAGTTGTGAAAAGCTCTTTTATCAGGTCCACTTCTACTAAATGCCTTTGGAAACCACTTAGGGTTATATCCATCCTCTTTCTTTTGGGCAATCAGCTTGCCAATAGGAGCTACTATGTACTTCAGGTGCTCTCTCAGGTGGCAATGAGTTCAACCCACATTGGCACCCTTGATGGCTTCTTCCTTTCTGGGTGAAAGGTTGGATCGTACTCAAAGAGAAAGATGGGAGAAGCTCTGCATTCCAAGGACCTTTTGCTAAAGCTCTTTTGGCACTCACTTTATCCTGGAATACAAAATAGAAATAGTTTTTGGGCAAAAATTGAGCTTTGGATAACATAATACCTTTCATCTCCCATTGGAAAGTGCTCCACCTCTTCAGCTCTTCCAATGGAGGTTTGGGTCCCATGCAAAGCCCCAACAATGCTCTCTTCATGTGATTTTCCAGCGCTTACTTCTCTACTGCAAAGGGGATGGAGACAAGAGGTTCCTCAATGCCATCCTTAGCTGGAGTGAAACCTGGAGAGAAGTCCCCATCTTCCTTGGTCTTCTCTTTCAGCCTTTCCTCCCCTCTTGAGGCAACCTTTTTAGGTGAAAGTGGTTCCTTTGAGTCCAAATCCATCTCCTCATTAGCCCATCTAGTTTGCTTTGGGCCTTGTTCTAACCCTATCTCAACCTAGGGCTCTCTTTTCCTTCCTCAGCTACATGGTGTTCCTCTTCTGGTTTAGAGGCTTCTTCTAGTTCTTTTTCTTGAATCTCTAGCTGAAAGGTTTGCTTGGCTTCCTTGCTTAGCTTCCACTTTCCGAGCTCATCAGCCATACTTTTCTTGAGTCTTTGTTTGTGCTCCTTTATGGAAGAATGGATGGAAGAATGCCCAAAGCTTTCATTTTGCTGCTTGCTTTCCTGTTCTTTGTTGAGGTAAATCTCCAGGAATTTCAAGAAATCATCTTCCCTCTCTCCTTGAAACTATTCTTGGAGCTCAATGAGTGCTTGCTTGAAGCTCTTTTCCTCTCTCAGTGGGGTGGCTACACTCTTGCTTGTGATGCCCTGGTGTGTAGTAGCTTCTTTCCTACTAAAACCTTGCCCATCCTCAACTTCTTGAGATGGCCGTGGAGGGAAAACTCCTATATCTTTTGATCCAAAACACATCTGCAAAGTCGCTCCGGTCATAATTAAGACAAGAAATTACCAACATTTTCTTTTTTTACATAAAATCGATCCGATGGTTAGATTGTGCATGACAAGCTTTTGAAGCATGTAAAACCTGTTTTCTAGCGCCTCTAAATCTTGCTAGAAAACTTACTTCAATAATCTCTCCTACTTTATCTCTCATTGTGCATTATCTTAGTCTATGTGATAAGATCCAAGCTAATAGTCTCCCATTCCCAACAACAAAGCATCACAACGGAGATAACAGCTGCAAGAACTACATTTGCAATGTTGTTTTGTCTTGCAAGCCATGATGGCTACAAAATTCACAATTAAGCTTGTTTGGAGGCTACAGCTCATAGTTTTCTACAAGTGAAGAGTCTATGGATAGCTCAAAGGCAACACAAAGGGATTGACAACAATGTACGATTTTATTTTTTAAACTACTCATTTTCAGCTTGTAAAATTTTTATTTTTTTTGAGGTAAAAACGAAGTAAATACTCATCTCTTAGTCAAAACTTGTCAAGTAAGTTACTATTGGATCTGAACTAGTAGGGTGATCTTATTAGTAGGAATAGGCACCAACAAATTTGGAGAAAATAGATCAAATATTGTTTTCTCAAGTTGTTTGCAATTTTTGGGAACCTCCGTATGGTTCATTCTCGATTTTTGAGTCACAAGAACATTGAAATGAAACCACCTTCATCGTGCATCATCTCATCAACTCCAAAAATGAATGTTTGATTTCACACCGAAACTCTAGTAACTCCAAGAATAAAAACTAGCTCAATTTTGACCTCAAAGACATTTCTTGAGTCATGTATTTACGAATGCTTGCATTTGTCTCTAATACAATGCTGAAATTCATGAGAGGACAAAAACACTTGATTTCAGGCATAGATAACGACTCATATTCCACACATCAATCTTGATCAAAACTAGCAAAATGCATCGATCTTGACGTAACAACACATCAAATATGGATCAATCACTTCAGCCTTGGACCCTAGCCTTGTTCCCTACTATGTTGCAAGATTACATTAAACATCAATAGTAGATACTTCACATGACTCAAGTTTCCTGGTATTGAAGGAAACACTCAATGGCACTCCATTACTTAGTCAAAGATCATGCAAATACATATATGATCAACTCAAATTTTCATATTAAATGGTTTTTAAATTCCATAAGTGTCTAACTTTAACATTCATTACTACAAAGTAGGTGATTTGTTGACTTTTGTTGACTCATCATGGACTAGTCACCTACCACTATTTAAATGGTCTAATTTTTAAGGACTCGATTCTTCTCACTAGAAAATAGTAGATTTGAGCTTCCATAACACTTGACACATATTTGATAGAAAATTATTGTAGTAAGATGATCAGATTCTGATACCAAATGTTAAAAATAACACCAGTCATTTATCATATGACTGATATTTGGAATCATTTAGTTCTTTGGTTGTCAACTAATACTGTGACAAGAACTATAGTTTTGATGCGAAAGAATACTATACTTCTCAAGTACTAAATGAATTCACTTTTAAATGTGTGATAATTGAGCGCTTAGAGATATGTTTTAAATAACTATTTACATAATTGACTTACATACAATCAAGTATCACTCTAGAAAATAGTGAAATTACTTGTGGTCTACATGTGACACATGTGACAGACACTCATGATACATAGATTAATCCAATGTGTCACAGATCAACATGTGTTGAAAGATTGCAATTTAATGCTCACTCACCCTCCACTCTATTTTTACATACACAACACACACACCCTCCACTCTGTTCTTACACAAACACATTGACCATTCCTTCTGTTATCCCTTTTCTCAAAACAAAAATGAAATCCAAAAACTAATTCTTTCTCTCCATCTTTACACATAAAATCTCGCTCAAGAAAAAACCCCCCCCCACACACACAATACTCTCTCTCTCTCTCTCTCTCTCTCATTTTCTTTTTCACACAAGCTCTCTTTTGACAATTCTTCTCAATCAGATTTTACATCTTTTCTTACACACATTTTCCTCTCTTCTCTCTATTTCCCTCATTATCTCTTTTCTAAAAAACAAATAACAAACCATAACTATATGTTTTCAAAAGTTCTCTCATTCGCATTCCACTCCACCTCTATTTCTCTTTCTCTTTTCCTCACATTTTCTCTTTCTCTTTTTGATTTTTTCTTTTCAAAATACCAAAACAAATCATAACTTTCTCTATTCACAATTTCTTTCAATCACACTTCACTTATTTACTTACACATAAACACAATATCTCTCATTCTCTGTCTCTTTCCCTCACAATTTCTCAAAACCACAAAACATAACCAAAACAAACCATAACAATCTATTTTCTCAAAACCAAAAACCATAAGTAAAATAAACCAACCTACAAGGAGAATCACTTCTAAAACACTCCCAAAATCGCTCTAGTGCCAATCACTATCCTATAATTAGAAGTAAATTAAAAAATGGCTTCGCTGGAGTAAAAACTGGACATAGTGTCAGAATCTTACAAATAATTTATCTGTTGGATTGTAATATCCCTATCAAAAGATACAAATCTCAAATTACCAAGGTCATGGATCATTGACTTGGACGTCATAATCCAATCCTTCAAAAATTCTATCGGAATCTAACATCTAGGTATGGATGTCACCTAGAAAAATAGCTTTCACATGGTTGTGACCTGGGATGTTGGATTCCAATATCATTAGGTGTTAAAATCCGATGTCCAATTTAAAAATTGATTAACGCTCATTGACGGATGATTTTGGAGTTTCTTTCTAGACAAGTTTGAAAGATCTACCAGATTTTGACGTGTCGAAATCCAAAAGAGTTTAAAATTTTTTCAAAATCCATCGAAAACGCATGTCGGATTCTATGTGTCTTGTTGTAGTGAGGTAGGAATTCTAGCTATTTTGAGAAATTTATATAGAAGGCATGAATGTATAGCAAGTGCAGCTACATTCCTTTTAAGAGTGATCTTCCTCTATGGGGTGTGTCCCTTAAAAAACAGAAGATGTTAATGACTTGTATATATAAAAGAATGATAACTACTTTAATTAACTGGTTTGAAATACAAAAACTATCAATAGCTTAAATTGGTTACATGGGATTCATAGAGCATGAATGATACTTCAGTCAATTATAGCCTCAAGGTCGTAGAGATCTGATATACAAATGTTGGTAAACATTTCTAAACTCACAAGTGATCCATACTCAATTTCAATGATTAAAATAACCTTAGTAGAGTGAGAGCTGCATTTTGAATAACACCACGCATTTCAACAAAAGTTGATTGGCATCTTTGTGACTACATACAAATCAATGTTGACGTTAATTTTCTGCAGTTGCAAAGGAAAGTAATAGTCGGATTGTCTAGATCTAGAATTTGGGCATAGCCTTTGCCGACCAGTCTAGCTTTGTATCGATTCAGCCTTCCTTTATTATCATACTTCGCCTTGAATATCCATTTGATCGATGTGGTTTTCGACCCTCTTATTGGGCTATCTGGAAAGGGGGTGATGCCCATGCACCTAAGCTCAAGTGAGAAGGCAACATCATGTTCCTGAGTAGGCCACCTAAAACGCTCGGGCCAGTGTACAAGCCGTTGGATTGACTGACTCGAAATTCGTCTCTTCGAAAAACACTCGTCCCTCTTGATGACCAAGGACGAGTTGAAAGTTCACTATGAGAATGTAGGCGTCTTGAGGCACACAAGATTTAGAAAATTGTTGTCGTCTTAAGAGAAGCGAAGGTACACCAAGAAACTGAAAGGTCTGTCAGTACATTTGCCATGGGATTGTGCGGTGTGGGTCTAACTCATCATTTTTTAAAACCTTATCTAAAAAAATGGTAGGCATGCTTGTGGGGTCGCCCTCCCCAAATTCAAAAAAGAGCTCTCTCTCTCTCTCTCTCTCTCTCTCTCTCTCTCTCTCTCTCTCTCTCTCTCTCTCTCTCTCTCTCTCTCTCTCTCTCTCTCTCTCTCTCTCTCTCACACACACACACACACACACACACACACACACACACACACACACACACACACACACACGGTGTGCAACTGAACCTCGTTCTTTGCTCATGCTCTATGTGAAAGATTCAACTAGTTTCATCACATTCTGCAATATTTCCATATTTGGCATATTGAGGCCAAAACTTGTTTT
Source organism: Diphasiastrum complanatum (assembly GCA_029204225.1). NCBI lineage: Eukaryota > Viridiplantae > Streptophyta > Lycopodiopsida > Lycopodiales > Lycopodiaceae > Diphasiastrum > Diphasiastrum complanatum. The sequence goes on along the minus strand of MU831835.1, from coordinate 90,382 downwards.
AGACTTAGAGGTTGACTTTTCAAAGTTCATTAGTCTAAAATTCATTTGAATAAACACTTTTTGAAAGTGTGGGAAAGATAGAATGCAGTTTGAGTAGATTCAATTTGAATAAGTTGGGTACATTGAATCTAGACCCAAAATTGGTAGGGTTAGCATTTTGGTGGGAAAGCCAAGTGGCCAAATAGGGTTTGGACCAGCTATAAAAGGATGTAACTCATGGAGAGAGTCATCTTCTCTCTTCTCTGTCTCATTTCATGCTTATACATGGTTCTCTTGGGTTCTACTATCCATTGGTGCACTATCTTGGTGATTGCTTGCAATTCTATGTGTAGAATGATCTATTTTTGTTATTTTTGGATCCACACCTGTGAAATATAGTAGCTTGCTGGTTTTGTACGGATAGAAACAGTACATAATCATTTCATTAAAGTTTGATCAAGTTCTATTAGTGTTTGCATCTCAAATTGTGTGTAGATGCTGATTTTTCTACATTGGTGAAATTGGTAGTGTATTTCTCTTTCTACCCAAAGATCATTTAAGTAGATTGGATCTTAAGGATCTGAAATCTTTCACATGGTATCAGAGCTTGTGTTTCAGGTTATGAAGGAGGAAATCAGATCTATCAATGATTTGGTGAAGATATCAAGTCTAGAGCATGCTAGAGAGGATTCTACACGAAAATCGGATTTTTTGCTTTTGTAGATTGGATCTTTTGTAGATCAAAACACTAAATAGGTCAATATACTTGTTCAATTCCATTTTTTGAATTCACATGCTGGATTTGGCCGATTTTTGGATCATTGGTTCAGCCTAAGTGGTGGCTTATAGATTGCATATCAAATTTTCATCATTTGCATGTAGATTTGGAATAGTCAATTTTTTGTGATTTTGTCAAAACCCTAATTTTGATTGGATCTCTAGATAGTGAGGTTGCTGGACTTCATTTGAGTGTGTTTCAATCTTAGGAAGTGGAAAAAGTCATTAGATTGAGGATAGATCATAGGTTGATCAAGATTCCATGATTCTATGTGTTGATTTGCTTGGATAAGTGCTAGAAGAGAATTTGTGAGATAGTTTCAAATCTTGGTGATTTCTTTTGAAAGCATTTGTTGTTGTTCAAAGGAGTGCTTTGTGCATTGAAACAGGTTGAAAGAGAAGATCAGGTCATTGCTACATGGCAACCTCAATTGGAGTCATGTTGGAAGCCAATGATAGGCTTACCTCAAGTAACTATTCAGTATGGAAAGTGAGGATGGAGTCACTTCTTGAGATGAATGATGTTTTGAATATTGTTGTAGGTTTGGAGGAGAGACCAGCAACACAACAAGATCAATTGAGGTATGACAAGAGGGCCAAGAAGGCTCTACACATGATAAAGATGAATGTTACCAATGAACTTCTCAAGGAAGTTGGTAAGTGCACATTCAAGAAATCACATGTTTAATAAAAATGAGACTAGTTCAATATTTTGAGACTTCAATCATATTTGATAATTATGAGATTTTTTTGTCGAGATTATTCTCATTGAACTCATTCCATGTATTTTTTAACTCCATTTTCTTTTTGCATAAGGTATAAAAAGAACTCCGTGCAAATGGTGTAAGAAAAACCCCATGCAAATGAATATCAAACAACAATCTCATGCTTGCATGAAAGTCTCTCTCTCTCTCTCTCTCTCTCTCTCTCTCTCTCTCTCTCTCTCACACACACACACACACACACACATGAAGATTTTAATGTATTCTCATTTTTTTTTTACTTGAATGGGCTTTCTTATTAATTAATAGATTATAGATCATCATTGTTTTTTCTTAAATTGTTTGTTATATATGAATTATATATTAATATTCGATTTGTTTTTATTCTAAAAAATTAGTTTGCATATGTTACAATTATTTTTGATCTAGCAACCATGTTTAAAATATTGTAGTTAATTGGTACATATTCATTGTAATAAAAAATGCATTACCAATAATGTGTATGTTTTATTATTTTCAATCAAGAAAAAATTTATTTGATGTGCATTCTACCTACAAATAATCTTAACATTCATAACTATAATATTATAGTCAACTAATTGAAAATGAGTAGAATTTTTTTTGTATTCATTCATTTTTCATAGGTGTTTATTTAGACAAGTCACAACAATGCAAAAATTGTATTTGGTGTTAAACTTTCTAAATATTATAGCAATTATACTACACAACTCCCTTAGATCGTCACTCTATGATTGTTCTCAAAAAGTAAAAATAAAAATCCAACACAACATAAGTTGGCTATTGAAATACACCAATATAACTGTGATATTTCTCATTGGAACATAAATTAAATTGATGTTGGAAAGAATACTACATGGAATCCAATACTATGTCCATTGTAGACATTGTTTTCATTGACATAAACAACATAAATTGAATTTGAATTTTAAGAAGAATCACCAACTTCAACTATATTAAAGTTTGACTGGACGACTAATGAATTTAACATTTGAAGCTTCAAGCATAATTGCTTTGTTAATCCTCTTCTAGATTCTCATTGTCTTTGATTGACGATAGTGTCAAATTAGCTTGTGCCTTCTCAACAACTTTGGTGGGTATTTTGATGTTCTTCAGTTGATTTGGATGTCGTCTTGGCCGCCAACTCCACAACACAACGGAAATTGGCTCCCAACATTGTGGATCACAAGGATTGCTTCTCCTTTGCTTAGTCCAACAATCCTTATATCTTTCCACATTAGAAGCATTGCCTCTATAAATGGGAGCCCAATATTGAACAAGCACTTTCATGAAGTTTGGTGATGTCTTTTGTTGGTTTACATCCAAAAGGGTAACACCTAGCCAAATTGGGTACAGTTTGTCGTTGGGGCGCACCAGCACAAATTGGTCTTATACACATCAATATGAGGCTTGAATGGCACCTTCAGTTTCTCCTTCAATGGATCACAATAATGTTCTCTATTTTTGTTCTCGCTACCACAATTATCAAGTTGTAAGTAGAGAGTTCTTGGCAATGCTTTAAAGTGACCATTTTCACTCAAAGAATGAACTATGTTCATGGGCGTATCTGTGATTTTTGTTAATGAATTTTCTGCTCTGTTTTGTATTTGGTGGTGAAAATCAAATGCATGCCTCACCAATAGTCCTCAAAAAATGGATTGTTGTGGCACACCACTAAAATTTAGATCGCCTTTTCCCTCCTCATCTGGAAGCTCTAAGTGTCTCAAACATTATGCTAGTGATCCAATTGTAAAATTTGGATAAGAAGACCAATATCCCATTGCAAAATGATTGTATGCACCTTTTCCATGTCCATGTGTTAGCATTCATGTTAAGGATATAGGGAGTTGCATCACACGACTTAAACTTTTTGGATGTGGCTCTAGTCGTGGTATGCATGTCTTCATCTGGTCCATTTTGTCATGTATAATACACAAGTTCTTACTAGGATCACAACAAGCTTTTTGTTCCAAGAATAGGACAAGTTGCGACAACTCATTTGGGCAAGCATATGTTTTCTCCTCTCCATGAATATTCTTGCTCGCTCTCCAACAACCTTTGTGGATTCTAGCCTCATTTTTAATGTCGTGCATATGTCACATTTTGAAAATGGGCTGGATTTGGAAAGGCACACCTCTTTGAATACAGTTATCCAAAGTCTGCTAAACGTAGAATGTGATATGTTTTTTAATCCCAGATTTGTGAGTGTCATGTTTATTTCTCTCAATATGTCTTGTTGTTTGTAGATGCCCGATAGTACTTGTTGTGTTTCTCTCTCTCCATCAAAAGTAGTCTTACTCTTATGTGGCATTTGCTCAACATTGTTATCAACATATTGTTGCATGATTGCCTTTGCCATCTCCACATGCTCCCAAGCTCGCCGAATAGTTCTTGTGTTTCCATGACATGCCTTCCTAGATCCTTGTTCGTATGCAGCTTTGTACCTATGAAATGTAGCCTTCGCTATTCCATGAATAGTATACCATGCCCTTGCACAGATCAAGTCTCCCTGGAATGTTATATAAGATGCTCTCTCTTTTCCTTCTTTTTCTGTGAAGTAAGCAACATGTCATAGACATAAGTAATGCGATCTGATGATCTTTGACCCCAATATTGTCGTCGAGCTTCCTCTATTTGTTTTTTATTGACATATTGGCAACAATACTTATTACAACAATCTTTAGTAGCAACTTCATGAATTTTCTCTGTGGACAAAAGATCATGGATTTTGGACTGTGTCTGCTTGTAGTCTTTTTACGATGTTTGTCGATTGACCACTCTATATTTTCTCTTTTTCTTACATATTGGAGGATGTTTTGGCCCCTCAATATCTTTTTGCATTATTTTCAATATCTCTTGAACACCTTTTTCACTATGCATATTATCTTGATGTTGGGATTCCATACCATCAAAGGATGTTGTATCTAAAAGTGCACTACCATCCTCAAATGTGACTTGTTTGATTGGCCATCTCAAAAGTTGAAAATTCATGTTCTCCAAGTTACTACCATCACATGCTAAATTATTATCCATGTTGGTATGGATTGTGGAGATTGTGACACCTACATGTTCATCTCCAAGCTCTTTGAATTCTATAGCCTCATAGGGGAATGCCAACAAGATATATCCCTCAGCTACAATTTTTGTATGATCCAAGGACCAAAGAATCACTTTTTGATTGAACCATGTATCACGCGTTACTCTTCCTTTTGTAGCATCTTCTTGGCTACTACTTGAGCCCACAAATGAAGCATAGATATTTTGTTTGCCCCGCATGACAGACGATCCAATTGCCTCTTCCAACAATGATGCATCACCACTTGAATATGGCAATAAAACATTGCTAATAATCACTTTCTCAACTACAATTGACACTCTATTTTCTCCAAGAGTGACAAAATGGCACTTCATAGCAGGATCAATAAAGTGGACACTCCCTTCACCGACCACTTTGCCATCAACAAGCATAATCACATTGTCTCTTTCTTGTATCTCAAAAATTCTTGAAAAAAAAAAAATAGAGCACCTTGTTTGAGCCAAATATTAATGGACTATCTAAAATAATATCCTTCATATCACAATGGATAAAAAAATAGTATGGCCATCACTAAGACACATTGCAAATGTTTAAAACTCAGTCTTGTATAGTTCAATTTATGAAATATGCAATTGTCTCTGTTATCCTTATATTTCCAAAACCAGATTTAGGAATACAAAACTCTCGACAACATTGACATGGTTGATAAAAAATAAAATCTTTTATCATGGATGTACTATCAAATATGGTTTGATTAAACTATCCCAATTAGATGCATGTGAGATAATGGATACATCTTCTAAAACTAGCTACATCTACGTATATATTGTTCTCAAGCTGTCACGTACAAGCTTTACTGTCTTTTTTGTCATACGTGATGGAAAGAAACTTTAGCAAAAAAACACATTTGTTACTGAGCAAATGGAAAGAAGAGTGATGGTATCAAGATTGCCATGCTAAAAAGAACTTTGAGTGTGAGCTCGTATGTGTGTGTGTGTGTGTGTGTGTGTGTGTGTGTGTGTGAGAGAGAGAGAGAGAGAGAGAGAGAGAGAGAGAGAGAGAGAGAGAGAGAGAGAGAGAGAGAGAGAGAGATTCATGGATCATATTTGTCAAATATATAATTGACTAGATGATCTCTTCAATTCAAGCTCCAGTAGTTGATATATGTGTTGAGTTTAGAAGAGAATACATAACATGATTTCGAGCGAGAGAGATAGAAAGAGCTCTCATTCATGGACCTTGACGAATGTTGTTCGTCAAGATCCATGTTTCAACATATGATTTTTATGCATATTTGAGTTTTTAACAATGTGCATGTGGACATATTCATAAGATTGCTTTGGTTCATAGATCTTGACAAATGAGGTCCATCAAGATCATTAATTGGTGTCACAGCCACGATTAGACACATGATTTTATTCAAGGCCTCCAATTGAAAGCCCATCATTCAACTAGTAATAACGCATCCCAAACTTAGTCTTTCCATTGTCATATGTCATGAACATTGGCAAAAAGAATTCCTCCAAATGGACTAAAAATATATACAATAACATTTTGCAAAGAAAACTTTAACATATGAAAAATCTAACAAAGACAATTTATTAACTACATTTTCATAATACGAGTAATTAATAGCTATGTAATATTAACTTAATTTAGAGACCCTTTTTTTTTTTGTATATTGAGTTACACAATTAGTAGGTTATACATGACATATACATCCTTGCAATGCCATCTGACCAACGTCAAGCGAGGAGCAAGCTCCCAAAATGTCGCTACGTAGTGGCTAGGTTTCGAGTATGTGCCTTGCCGATCATAGCCAACAACTCCACCCACACATTGTGTTGCAATGAAAAAGACTTATTTTAGACAGTTGCAAATGTAGACATAGTTCTCTTTACCGATTTGTATGATGCATATGCTCCTCTCTAAGCATATTATAATTTCCGACAATTATCAATGAATTGTTATTTGATCTATTCAATTGCTTTTTTATGCTGCTTTTAGATTTGTGAGTGGTAATATGATTATTTAGAATTTGTTTGGGAATTGATACGATATTGATAGTAGGAGCCTTTGTTTTGTGTATAAGCGATGGATCGAATGACTGATTGAGTGAGGTCATGCTACTTTTGATCCTTCTCAAGTATAATTGTTTTAGGGTTTTTGTCTTGCTAGATGGAAGATGATGCATTACGCATTGTTGCTACTACATTCTGATACACTCGGAATGGTTTTGAGTTTAGGGTTTAGGCATGTGTTTAAGATTTTCAAAGTGGATGTTGATGCCAAGTGGATGACTATTGTGGGGAGGTACGAACATGGGGTTGTAGAACAAGATAAACTAGTAATATATCAATTGGATATGTATATAAGCAAGAAAGGCAAGGGCCTTGGAAATCTATGAGTAATTTATTTGCAAGTTTAGTGAGTTTAGAGTTTAGGGTAGTAATTAAAAAAAGGTAGCACATAGTTTAGGGTTTAGGGTTTAGCGTTCATGGTTTAAGGTTTAGGATTTAGGGTTTATGATCAAGTCATTTTTACATTTTCGTATTTGTAAATAGGAGAATGATTCCATGTTCTATTGTATACATCTTTGAGTTTATATTGCCCAATCTCAAGATTGGTGATATGTATAGTGTAGACTAATTGCATGTTCATGTTATAGATTTTCAATTTTAGCTCATAATTGATGTACTCAATTTCAATCTACACAATAGATCGGAATGGAAAGTTGACCATGCTATCATGGCCATTCACTTCCAGTCCACCTCTCTTATAAAGTACAATTTAAATAGTCCCAAGAATTCAAATATATCTTGGCAATCTAATCAGCAAGCTTGGAAATATTCAACTTGGCCATAGTCTATTGAGTGTACAAATAAAAACGATCAAGATTAATAATGGTATGTGATTGTGTGTGGATTATTGAGCTCGCAATAAGCTCCCAAGAAAAAAAGGATCCGTTACCACATATGAATGATGTTTCAGATCACTTAGGTTTTAATGCTATTGACAGTATTTCTTGGTTTATTGGTTTGAACACTAGTAAGACAAGGACATTTGGCTTTGCATTAGGAGCTCCCATTCTCTGGTCCCTCTGGAGATGGAGGAATTTGCAAATTTTTGGTAGTCCTATACATCATGTCTCTTTCTTAGTGGCCTTTGGGACATGAGTAACAGATACTTTGAGTCTTGTAGGAAAGCTCTTCTAAGGTCAAAAGTATAGAGACTAAGAGTTCATGGTTCCTGAAAGTAGTGGACAGACTTAGAGTCCACCAGTTGTAAAGTACTTTACCATTCTTATAAATAAAATCTGAACTGCTGCTTATTGTAAAAAAAAAAAAAGTAGAAGACAGAAGCCACATTTACAAGTTGTACACTAAAATAGTTAAAAAATGTGATAAGTACAATGGCCATGAGCTTAAGGTGGTCTAGGCAATTTCCACGGAGTTACAGCTACAGGTAGGCATACAGCTAGGCACTATGTGTTTTCTTTGCCCTTTATAAAGGCCACCTTTCAATTGCATTGAACACACCCCCCGGGACAACCCCCCTCCCCCTCTCTCTCGCTCTCTCTCTCTCTCTCTCTCTCTCTCTCTCTCTCTCTCTCTCTCTCTCTCTCTCTCTCTCTCTCTCTCTCTCTCTCTCTCTCTCTCTCTCTCTCTCTCTCTCTCTTTCTCTCAAAATCCGTAATGGATTTTTGGTGACTATTCTGCCCATTTTTGAACAAATTAAAAAGCAAAATAGTCACCTATTTTTTTTAAAAAAAATTTAGTTCAGATTCTGCCTGCATCTGCCACGTGGCAGCATCAGATTGGTCTCAAAAATTTTTAGTGCTAATTTTGCTTGCACCTGCCATGTGGCAGCTAAGGATTGGTTTAAGAAGGGTCTAAAAATCCATTACGCAATGGAAGGGGCCGGGCAGAGGTCCCATTTTGCCCGGTTTGGATTTCCAAAAAAATTTAGACTCGGCCCCTCCGAGCCTCGCCTAAAAAAATTCTGGAAATCCTTACCAGGCAGAATGGCCTCTGCCTGACTCCTTCCACAATACATCTCCTGCTTCTGGAGTGGACGATAACAGACGAGGTCATGATGAAGATGAAAAAAATTTGCCCACCAAGAAGGAATTTTTGGAATTCCGAAAAAAATCTCTCCCAAGGACTCAGTATATCCTCTCCGGAAATGTAGAGGCCATTGGAGGACATGACATTAGTAGAGCAAATATCGTTGAATACCATCATGTCGTAGATTATTCCTTCATGACAATACCATCCGTCTAAATCTTGAAGAGAATAATGATGATAATTAAACAATTTTCTGTAATAGATTTTTGATATATTACAAGGATCTCTCATTTGTTATGAATTTGAATGCCTTTCAAAAAAACGTAACATTTGGTGAGTTTTTAGCTTGTGCTCATTTGTAAAACCACTGAAAAAGTTAAACTAAATATTTATTTCTTGAATTGTGTCCTCCATGATTGTAGCTCTATAAAATGCTCCTCTTGCTTGCCAATGAGATTTTTCCATGCCTTGTGATGACCAGATACTTATGCTCTCATATTCCTTTGCAAAATGAGTTGCATGATGAAGAAGGATGTGCTGCAAATAAGAGTTTTGATTTGTTACATCAGTAAAAAAAATATAAGCCTGAATTAGATTAGTACCAGATAATGATATAGATTAGCACCATGTAATGTGTAACATTGTCTTTTCCCCAACAATCATGTACAAATTTTACAAATGTGGTGCAATGATTTTGCAAAGTCCTCATATCTCTTGAGGATAGGTTTTCTTTTTTGATAACACCTATCAAATGTCATCCTTTTTTTGTCGATGCATTCAATGCGGAAGTGTTGTCCACTAGTCCAAAGAGCGGCCTGCCGCCTATACTGTCATATTGAAAAATGCATATATCAAATAACATATTTTTGAATAATGTGTTACAATGCCAAAGCAATTATTATATAAATAATAAATCATGAGTTTGCGTTAAGAGAATGCCAACTACAACCATGCACAAGATCCCACTCCAAATTTGATATTTGTTTTCCACTCGCACAAGGATCATTCATGGGTTCATATAGCCAAGACATGTTGCATTTATCTGGAGCTTCTCCAATTCAGATGGAAAAGCCTGGCCCCTATGTGACCAACGCCACCGCGTTCTATCAATATTCTATTGATCTTTAGATTTTTCGTATAAATCAATCCAAGATGACAATTCTTCTGTGTTGTATAGCATGAACGTGCAAACCTTGTCTCTCATACACTCAAAAAATTTAGCACGTGTTTCTTTTCCTTATGGCATGCCCTCTTGTTTGTTGCTCTCTCTCTTCATCACTATCATGCCATAGTCTTGGAGGCCCGCTTTGGATTTAATTGTGTCAAGTACTCCGTAATGTAAAACAAATACTCTTGTGCCATGCAATCTTTTGCCATACTACCTTCTACACACTTTTTGGTGAATAAAATCTTTTAGGACTTTCATAAATTGCTCTAAAAAAACATTCATCTTACACTCACAGGGCCCACTGGATCCACCTCATCAAAAAGATGAACCAATAGGTGAATTTGGATGTCCATGAGTGATGGAGGAAGCCATCTCTTGAAAGCACAAACAATCTCAATAGCTTTGAGACACATGCATCCTATATCTTCTATATTTATGTCTTTTGAAGATATCCATCTGCATATTCGTCGCATACAAAAATAGAAATGCATCAATAATATACATATACATGCGAAATGTGCTCATTTGAATGACGTTAAGACTCATGAGCAATACCTTGTAAAGGTCGACAATTCTAAGATAATGTTTCATATACCTTCGGTGAAACACCCTTTCAATGCCACCAAAAATACATGTTGTCAACATAAATAGGCCGAAATATAATTAACATGACATTTGGTGAAGATGCAAAAAATGCGACACTCTGACAAATGCTTTAGGATTCGATTTACAGGGTGCCTCCATTTTCCTAGGGAACCTTTGGCATTTTGTAAGGCCTGTCACAAATCACATGTAAAAACACAGTGTCACGTTTTTCTCCTTTTTCGCTTTTGAAAATTTACTTGTATTTATGCAGACAGTCGAGTTTTCGGCTTGTCTTCTTTTACATATAAATATGCAGACTATGTGACAACAGGAGTAGCATGAATGGAGGTAGACTGAAATAGGATTTAGGAGAGTAGAGGAGATAAATCCAACATCCTTGATGGACTAAAAGATTTTGCTCAAATGTGACACTTGTGGATTAAAGATGGACAAGAGTCAAGGTCAAGATCAACTCGTGCACCGTTCGTGGATTTTGTCAAAGGAAAAGAGTACGCATATAAAGGCAGTTATTCGACATATTCAATTTTCCACTAGATACGCGGGGTCTATAAGAGGGGCATTTACCACAGACGACAAATTATCCGGATTAAAGTCTCACGATTGGCACAAGATGATACAGGTATATGTATTTTGTGTGTTTAATTAGTGACGCATATAATCAAGATTACTTGCATGAAATGTCAGCAAAGGCTGACGTCGTGGCCTTCTCACGCTCATCCCATGCAACTGTGCTAACAGATTTGACAACGACAGCAGCCACCCACGATCTCCTACAAACAGCACATCCACTTTGTACTTTCTTCATCTGCACACTTGTAAAATTGTGTATATATATTGAATACCATTTGTGTATTCTGTAGTGTGTGAAAATAATAGCATGAGAAACTTATCAGAGATAGATGAAGTAGATGCCTTGCACATTGATTCTTTTGTATTGTTAGTAACAAATTCATTCTTTTTATAGATTGAATTAACTTTGTAGAGCATGCGGTTTCGTCTGCTATTTTCTTGTTCTCCACATCATTATTGACATGTATATTTTGCTATACTTAGTCTGATAACAACTCTATTTTGTTCTATGTTCAGATTTGTGTCAATATTGCTATGCTTTTCTACATTCTGTCTGACTCTCTTACTGCTCAATCTAGTAGTCTGTTCTTAGCGAATTATTATTAGTCTAGTTCTTGGCGACTAACATTTGGTCTTGTCTTTCGTGACTGATTATCAGTCGAGCTCAGTCTAGCTCTTCGCAAATCATTCACGACTAATAATTTGTCTAGCTATAAAGGACAAATTATTCTTCTGATGTTTTGTTGCTTAATGTTTGGCTACGTAATCAGATCGACCATGATTTCTATCACTAATGTTCTGTTCGTTTCTGATAGGCGTAGTCATGCTTAGGAAAAAAAGCAATATAGCTCATTCCGCTGACACTTTTCGTTCGAGTTCGTTCCTCATTAGAGTTTCGAGATCGGAGTCTTTTCGTGTTCGTTTGTTTTCAAGTTATTTTAGTTTCTCAAACTCTCACACCCTCTTTCAATTTCCAACATGGTATCAGAGCTATTTTCATAGCCTGATAAGCTTCCACAGTACAAGACTCTACCAGCCGATAGAGTAATTGTCTTCTTGTTCTGTAATTTAGTACCAGATTTTCATATTTAAATCATTGATAGTTTTTCCTATCACCTAGACTAATCTTCCACATGGATTTCCAAGGGAAAGCCAGTCCTATCATGGACAAGCTTGATGGAGCCAATTACCATCTATGAAAATTTAAGATGAAAAATGCACTAATGGCTAAAGAATTGAATGATGTTGTTACAGGTGCAGAAGCGGAGGAACGAAGCCTCAAGTTCCTCAGCTGATTCTCACGTTTTATACACCAACAAGAGCACGACTAAATAGAAGAAGAAAAAAGTCCCGAAGTAATCAAAGCCACAGACCAGAAACCAGCACAACACAAAGAACAATCAAATCCGCAGGCGAAGAAGAAGCTGTTCTGCAGATACTACAAGCGAAACAACCATGAAATTCAAGATTGTCAGATACTGCAAGCAAAGAACAACATCAAGGGGCAGTCGCATCATACAACAGCAAACCTATCAGTTTCCTATAAGTTAACCCATAAGCGATTTGTTTTCTCATACTTCCCAAATCCCTTATAAGTAAAGGTGGTCTCCACCATAGATTCACACAATTTAAATTTGCCTCTTGCTTTCTATTGCAATCAGTAATTTTGTGAGTGAATTGCAATATCTTTTCAAGGATCCATCTCAAAATTTTTCTTTTCTTCTTCTCGAATTTTTTTTTTAATTCTTATAATTATTTAATTAATTGTTATTTATTGTTTTATTCATTGTTTTTTATTTAGTGAATCGTTTTTATTAAACGCGTATTTATACATGTGTGATAAAAGATCATTCATAATTATGTCCATATTTATGACCACGTGGAAGATTGCGTAGGCGTGATTATCTTTTTAAATTTTAACGGTCTTAATTTAACTCAAGATTATCTTTAGCCACCACTTTTATTTACAAGTGAGTATTGTCAAATCATGCTGCCATGTAATCATCTTCTCCATTGTGTCAGTCTTAAACATTGTAATTTCTATTTACAATTCACACTTTCTTTTTACTCTCTTGCTCTCTATCACTCCTTGTTCAAGTGCTCGCTATCACTCTTCTGTCAATCTGTTGTCACATTTGCGATCAGAAACGTAACTATCAATTGGAAGATACGAGCATCTATTTGGCTTGCTTCAATTCAATCTTTACTGGATCGTTGGGAAATTTGAAAGTGGACCCATCTATCATGTTGTCAGATGTTAGCAATAAGTTTGTTCATTCTATCCATACGATGGTTGACTCTGATTTCCAAGTTTTATTGCGGAACACTACCTTCACCGTGAATGAAGCTGTATTTTTTAAAGCTCTTGGTTTGCCGATTGATGGGGTAGCCAATGTGACTACTAAAGATGCTATTGATGAGTCGACCTATTTTTTGTCAAACTGTTTCATACCTAGCAAGGGGTACAAAATCACCATGGTGAGGGACGCGCATATAAAATTCTTCTGTAAGTACGCGAACCAGGTGCTCTTCATTACCAATGCTGATGCCACAATTTCAGCACAAAATTTTGGTGATCTTGTGGATGCTCTTGCTGGTCAGACAATTTGGTTCGGGTCCATTATATACAAAGCATTCTTGTGCTAAATCAAGAGCAAAACAATTTTTGCGGTGGGAGCACACATCTCTCAACTATGCGACCATTTTGGCATTCTTACAGAGACAGAGCAGGGAGTGTTGGCAGGTAGGATGCTAGCACCAATAAAGATTGATCTATCGAGTCTCCTATAGGGCGCTACTACTCCACAAAACAAGCCAGCAACTTCTTTTGGTATGGAAGTTGAGGCAGTATCAGTTTCAAAGGAAGTAGAAGAGGATGCTGCTGCAAAATCTTCTGCTGCTGAAAGCTCTTTAGCTGTAATTCGCATCTCTGTCAACACCTCTCCGAAGCCGAAGGCTTTTGCATCTATGGAGAATGAAGAAATTGTCTCCAAGGAGGAAGCTACTGACTCAGAGGAGGACGAAGAAGAAAGCAAACATAATCTTTATAAGTGGTACCATCAGTTCTCCATAGGTGCCAAAGAAATTGTTGGGAGAATTTATACTTTTGACCTGCACATACAAGATAGTACGATGCAGCTGTTCCAGCAAGTCGATGAATTGACCAACAACATATCGATGTTGCCTGAGCAAAATACAACTCTAGAAGCAAATAATAAACTTTTGAATGAGCGAAATCACTCAGTAGGTCGACTGCTTCAGAAGTCTGATGAGGAAGCCCAGATTTTTGAGGATAATAATAAGGCTCCAAGCCAAATCTGTAGAATTGCAGGATGGTGTTGTAGAAATGCCTGGATTTGGTCCTCGATGGTGATTGGTTTTTGGAAAGATGGCCTGGTCCTTGAAGTAGATGGATCTTTCTTCGTGGCCTTAACATCTGGTACATCTACAAAATTTGCTCTTTTCAATTCTGTACCCAATCTTCCCTTTTCTTGTTGCTGAGACGAGAACTGTAGTATAACCAAAATTTGGACATGAGGGTCTGCTTCCAACACCTGAGCGACTATCTTTTCATAATCTTTGATGATTGCTTTTGTCTTAGCCAGCTCAGTTGATGTCGTACATTTTAGTTTATCAAATCTTTCTTGAAACCCTACCAATGAAGTTTGGGAGGTTTCAACCTTCTTGAACATGTATCGGATCTCATCCGATGAGACTAGACGATCATGTATTTGCGTCTAGTAACTTGTAACTAATCAAATAACTATGTAATCATCGGGCTGGACTTACACATGCAGGGTGCCAAATCCCTCTAACTTATTAACTAGGGTTAGGGTTGCCTTGGGATCTGCAAACACTCCAACAGAGACGTACACTCATTGATGTGTGATTTCTCGCACAAATTGAACACCAACAGACATTTTTCTGACTAGGAAAGGTTTTAACAAGCTGTTCAGTTACTTTGCTACTCTTAGCTTGAACATCTTCAAGAAATTTCAGTATTTCGTCGAATTGGGACTGCATCTTATCTAGCTGCATTGATCATCAATTCCGTAGTAGCATTAATATTTGTGGATGCAATAGTGATCGATGTAGTAGTGGTTTGCCCCGCTGTATATGGCAATATTCTAATATTTGGTTCATCCTCCATAGCATTTTGTAAAGACATTTTTTCTGTATCGCATTTCAGCTCGCGTCTAATCCTCTTTGGTAGGCCTGCTAAAAACCACATAATCATAGCTTCATCAACAATTAGATCGGAATCACACTAAGATCTAAGGTGTTTAACCAGTTCAATATGGTCTCATACCCCTTCTCTCTTTTCCATTTTAATTTTACTTAAAAGAAAAAAAAAATTTCTATAAAATTTTGAGGTTTAAATCTTGTGATGAGGACTTGTTTTATAGCTTCCCAATCTGCACATTCTATTTCATCTTGATTATAGAACCAATTTTGTGCAGCTCTAGTTAAGGCCATCAGAAATAGCTTAAGTTTATCCTGCAAAAACACTTCTCCATATACCTCACATGATTCTGAATATATTTTGAGAAATCTGACATGATCAGATAACCCATTATACTTTGGAATCTCTAACCGAGGTGACCTTCTAACAATTATTGATGGAACGTTCATTGTGAATCAATTCAATCACAATGAGATTGGATAAAGATTTTTTCAATCAAATCCTATCTGAGATCAAATCTATAAAACTTATATCACTTCACAATAATCAGATTTCTAATTCTCTTGAAAAAGGATCTTTGATCATGTGATCGACACTTCTAATTAGAAATCTTTCAGAATCACTATCAGAATATAACAGAATGATTCAAAAATTTGACAAAGGCTCTGGTAGATCAGAACCTAAAAATAGAACAGACAGGTTTCCTGGGTGAAAATGAACTCGGCGAAGGTTTTTCAATACTATTTTGGATAAAAAAATCACTGATTTGGCTATTTTCTGACAAATTTGATAAAAATAACCTTCATCAAACTTGAAAACAATAAGATTAACTCAGATAAAGATAGGGTACAACTGGCAAAGGTGCTCCGGCCGCTACTTGTTGCTGCTTTGATCCAATCATACGCAAACTTATTGTCAATGTTTTGGACAGAAGTTTGACGCTTTCTTTGTTGTACTTTACATTGTTGGGCACGTCATTATCCAATGAAATCAAAGAATTTATGACATGCACGGAGCATGTTTCTCGGACCATATTATTTACAACTTCCTCAATATATTTCTCTTTATTTTTCTTTCAGAAAAATAAATGATCATGCAACACTTTTTTACAAATTCGATTGCAGATTACAGTGGGAACGTATCTCACTGGTCTGAAAAATCTTATTGTCATTGGAACAAACTTCGGCTTCTTTGTACTGTACTCTGGTTCTTTGTAGGACATATTACTAGAGGCGTAAGTTTTCATGACTTTCAGGAAGTTATTGAAAGTATCATCCGGACGTAGTGATATTAAGGTATACTCTTCAAACTTTGCATACAAAGTTTTTAATGGCAATCTTCCTTGCAGCGGTCCCATAATGTCACTGCCAATGATGTTACAAAATCTTGATAGAAGGAGGCCATTCTCCTTGTGGTCTCTTGGTCTAATTTTACTCCTTTAATGTAACGGGGCCTATCCAAGGAGATCCAAAGCTGTCGAACACATTCCATTATTTTTGCCAGGCTGCTTTTCTTTCATTTCTTTTTTGGTTCAAAGTTCAGTCTGTCAGATTCCAATATGTAACACATCATGTTTCTGAACAAACACATTCTTGCGTGTACATACAAGAACCTCTCCTTGAATGTTGCTTTTAATATTTTGGTATGTCTCACTGCATGAGACGCTATCTCGTTACACGCACAACAAAAATGTTGACCATTTACAAATTCAAATTTGCAGAATGCAAGGAACCTATTATTGCATAGACCATCCAATTTTAAACCTTCGTCGATTTCCCCCTCTTATGGATACCTCTCTTTCTAAAACCTGTAGAATCTATTATATCAGTTTCCTTGAATACTTGAAATGTAGCCAAGAATGTTTCTAAGCTACCAAACAGAATTTCTGGGGCATCACCTTGTTGTAAGCACATTGATCTTAATGTGACATTGATAGATGCAGGAGGTGGGCCTTGGGGCTTGGCAATAGAATCAAACAACTTTTCGGCAAAAAAAATGTCAAGTCCCAGTTGGTGAGAGAAGCACCACGAATATTTCTGAAATCCACTATGTACAAACTTCTTTCTATACATAGCCAACGTCGTCAACAAAGTAACAATCAAGATTGACATTGGTGTCTTCTTCGAACTCTTCGATCTCGTCTTCTTTTCTAGAGGACACAACATTCTCGTAATTTCCACACTGCAAGTTAGAAATATTAAATTTTGGCTCCATGGAATTTTTTACTACTCGTTCGATAGGCTTTGATGACTTACGATCATGCTCAATTTCATTATCATTTCCTGAAGAAGCAATAGTTGCTCTACTTCCAACTCTTTTGAACCTTTTCCCTCTTGATCCCATTCCTCCCCTTGCTCTGCTAGTTGTTTCACATTGTCTTTGAGACACAACAAGAACATAAGATACTATTTCATGTCCCACAACACTTGCTAGGAGGGATGTATCCTCTTGGTCAAGTGCTGTTATATCCTCAAGCAATCTCGTTTGGGAGGTTGCTTGTAAAGCTATTTTCAATACATTCTGATAAATTTCTTCATCAATAATTCCATTTTCCATCACTGCATCTCCTTCATGCTCTTCCATTGTCTCATCATGTCTTGTCTCTATATTCTCAATGCTTCTTAATATAGCATGCAAACTCATAGAACAATCATTCCTGCACCCAATTGACCTCTGAAGTCTAAAAGATTGCCATCTGCATCATGAGTTGGTGGTGCTTCAATGGAATGAGCAATGTCCTCGCAACACAAAACAATGTAGCGCTCAGATCCATCTGTGCCACGGGTCATAAACTCGACACTATCAACCGCAATGTTGTCTGCCATCCATATTCCACAAATAACACCCAAAGTCTCGACTTCATCCTTTGAGATGTTAGGCTAGCCCACAGAAACCTTAGAGAGAATGATCAACGCTTTCACAAAAGGCCCATTACTACTAGGCTTCTCCACTATTTTCCATGCTCTAGTCAAGTATGATCGCATGGCACTTCCAACAGGCTTGACGATGGTTTCTTCAGCAGCATAAAAAGCTTGCACAACATATAATGAGATGCAAAGTGTCTATGGGGTTGAAAGACGCGTTCCATCATTCTATTAAATGTTGCGGGAGCATTAGTAAGACCAAATGGTACCAAAAATTCATAAAGGCCAGAGTTAGTCCTGAAAACGGTTTTGAACCAAAAGTACAGGAGAGCAATAGGGGAGTTACTGGGTTTTATAAGGCCTTTCTCTAACAAGTCATTAATTTGCTTAGAAATTTCTTCTTGTTGAGAATGGCTTACCCTATAGGGAGGTCTATTGGCTATGGAACTTCCAGTAATAATATCTATTGTATGATCTTCAGGTCAGAAAAACAAGAAAAATACTTTAATAAAAAGTGTTTTCTATTATTGGAAAGCGTGTTTGGTGAAGTAGCTTCAGTGTGTAGGAGTGAGGTGGCCTGGGCAGCTGTGATGGGAATGGTATGTGCATTCTCATCAACATCATCATCCATACTTTGAACAAACAACAAGTAAGAAAATACTGCTCTTTTTAGTACTTTTGATATTTGAATATGGCTTACCAAAGGAATTGTTTCACCACTCTGTCCTACATGCACACTAATGTCTTTACCTTTGTGCTTCCATGAAATCAAATGCTTATTGTAGTCCACCAGAGAATTGTGCATTTTGTGCCAAGGCATGCCTAAGATTACATCTACTCCCTACAAAGGACCTACCATGAATTCTATAGGTTCATACTAGTCGGAGATTTGGAGCTCTTACAGGGTAAATGTTTGCATCACCATCAACAAAAGCACCTTTAGCCTTAAGCATAGATTTGGAAAAAGAGCCTACTCCTTTATTTTGTGCAAGCTTAAAAGAGATGAAATTATGAGAGGAGTCTGCATCAAAGAGAACTAGACAGAGTTTGTTATGGACTTGTCCCCATGTTTTGAGAAGATCATGGGTTTGAGTATCTTCAATGCTTTGTACGGCCACCTACTTTCACTTAGAATTTGCTTCGAATAGGAACATAGATCATGCTACATAGTAACACAGACAGAGAACACTCTCCACAACAAGCTCACATGGCAATTGTATTTCTCAAAATGAAATTACACTATACATATAGTTGTTCACTTAAGCAACCCATGCATGACCCAGGTTGCCGTTGGCGGGACGCATCTCCCGTCGACTTGCCTCGTGGCGAGGCCAACTGATCCTTATCAACTAATAGGACCCACAGTACAGTAGCACAGTGATTCTACTTTAATTCTAACTCTCTCCCTTAAAGTAGAGTCTACTTTTTATACAGTCATATACATAGCTTTAAAGTTAACAAACTTTAAGTACAGAAAGCTTTGATCTAAACTTATCAAACTTTTCTCCAACAAGTGGCTTAGTGAAAATATCAGCTAGTTGTTCTTCCGTACTACAATGAACAACATGAATTTCACGACTCAGCAGCCTCTCACGTATAAAATGATACTGAATCTCAATGTGTTTGGTTCTCGCATGGAACACTGGATTTTTTGCTAGCTAAATGCCACTTTGACTGTCGCTATGTAACGTCGTGGGATTTTTCTCTCTCATGCCAACTTCTTCCAAGATTTGTCTCAACCATATAGCTTCATGTGCTGCACTACACATTGTCTTATATTCTGTTTCTGTGGTGGATAGAGCAATTGTACTTTGCTTCTTACTAGACAAGGAAAAGCAACTACCACAAAACTGGAATACATACCCTGTGGTGGATCTACGATCATCATAATCAGCTCCCCAATCCGCATCCACATAGCTACACAAGTTGGGTAAACCATCATGCTTCCTGTAAATCAAGCCATAGTCTGAAGTGCCTTTCACATAATGCAAAATGCGTTTAGCTACCTTCCAATGCATTTCCATAGGTGTTGCCATAAACTGACTTACAATGCCAACATCATAGCATATATTTGGTCTAGTCGTGGTAAGGTAAATCAAGCTCCCTACTAACTGCCTATACAATGTAGCATCAAATGACTGTGACTCATCAAGCTTAGAAAGCCTTTTACTTGGTTCAATAGGAGTATTCACTGGTTTGCAATCCTGCAACCTAAACCTGTATAGCAACCCTTTGACATACTTCACCTGTGTTAAACCCACTTCGTGTCCTTTTTGCCACACTTCTTCTCCAAGGCAATAATGCATGAGGCTAAGATCTATCATCTCAAATTGTTCCATGAGGTCTTTCTTGATCATATCTATCATCTCTTGATTATTTCCCGTAATAATCAAGTCATCAACATAAAGAGCAACCATACCATCAAAGCATAAGACATATAGATTTGGATCAGAATGTGTTCTCACCATTCCCTTTGAACGAAAGTAGGCATCAATCCTGCTATACCACGCACGTGGTGCCTATTTAAGACCATAAAGCGCTTTCTTCAAGCGACATACTTTATTTTCCTGACCCTTCACTACAAAGCCTTCATGTTGATCCATGAATAACTCACCATTTAGAAAAGCAGATGCACATCCATATGATGCAAAGGCCAACTAAAATGTGAACCTAAAGCAACTAGTAGACGTAGAGTATTCCACTTGCATACTGGCGCAAAGGTCTCCTCATAGTCGATCCCTTTACTTTGTGCATACCCTTTGATCACCAATCTTGCCTTGTGCTTTGCTATACTTTCATCTGCATGGTACTTAGTCCTGTATACCCATTTGCAACAAATGGGTTTCTTGCCAACTGTGGTTCTACTAAGTCCCATGTGCTATGCTTAGCAATTGACTCCATCTCCTCTCCCATGGCCTTGACCCAAATGTCATCATCCTTCGCTTCACCATAAGTCGAAGGTTCATTGCTTTGAATAATGCTAGATAAGAGAGCATAATTTGCTTCATACCTTTCAGGTTGTGTCTTCTCTCTTGTTGATCTTCGTAGCTCTCTCTCGCTAGATGATCCTGGAAAGTCATCCATGTCGCGGAACTCCAACAATCTCTCAAACCACTTAGGGAGCTTCTTGTCAGGTGATCGGCTTCCTGGTGAAAATGTATCCCACGGTACATCCTTCTCCTTGCATTTGACACCTACAACTTCAATTCTTCTTGCACCAAAAGGTTTGTCTCTACCTCTCCAACTGTCTCTTGAGGTTGAGTAGTAGTATCTTGAGATGCATCCTCATATTCATCACTCAAAAGGTCTATGAATGGATCATCATCAGGTGGTATCCTCACTATACCATCTTTCCCACTGGATGTATCTATCTTCTCAGCATCCTCATCTTCATACATCTTAGATTCATCAAAGATAACATCACATCTTATATGGATTTTGTTTTCCACTAGATCAGAACATCTACAGCCCTTCACACGATCATCATATCCTAGGATTATACACTTGATAGCTTTTACAACAAGTTTACATCTCTCTTCCTTAGGAATGTGTACAAAGGCCTTACATCCAAAGATTCGCAAGTGGTTCACCTTGGTTTCTTCTTTGTGAATGCTTCCTGAGGTGTTATCTTTGGTATGGCATTGGTAGGACTTCTATTTTGAAGATAGATTGTCGTACTGCATGCTTCTGAACAAAAATCTTTTGGTAGTTTCATCTCAGCTAGCATAGATCTGGCTCTTTCCGTACGATTCTTGCGCTCAGCCACACCATTGAGAGTGGGAGTATGAGCTTGCGTAAATTGTCTTTCGATCCCACATTGATCACAAAGGTCATTGAAGTCATTAGACTTGTACTCACCTCCACTATGTGATCTTAGGACTTTGATCTTCCTACCTGTCTGATTTTTTACCAATGCTTTGAAGCTCTTGAAATTGTCAAATGCATATGATTTCTTCTTCAAGAAGTAGATCCACGTCTTATGTGACATATCATCAATAAAGATCATGAAATAGAAGGCTTTACCTAAGGACATGGTCCTCATAGGCCTGGATAAATCTGTGTGGATTAAATCCAGGATGTTCTTTGCTCTTGCAACACCCCCTTTATTGAACTTCTCTCGATGCTGCTTCCCGTATACACATGATTTGGACATCGATTTCAAGTGGTTTTCTATAGTAGGCAATCATGTTACCATCTCCAATTTTCTCATCAAACTGAAGCTTTCCAAGTTCAAGTGACCAAGCCTCTTATGCCACAATTCAGTTTGCGATGGCATAGATGATACGAGTCCATGTTGCCCCTTGATTGTAGCATTGAACCTGTACAATTTAGTATTGGGCTCCCTTATTCCACCCGCAATAACTTTGACTTTTTGGTTCACATCCTTCACAAAGCAACGATCATGGGCAAATTCTACTTTCAACTTTTGATTAGTAATGACTCCAACAGAAAGTTGATTTTTCTTCAAACCTGGTACGCAAAGTACCTCCTTGATCATCCTGCTTTTGCCATCAGGTAGTTGGATTGAAACGGTGCCTATTTCCTTGATCTTGCACACATCACCATTTGCTTGTGAAACGGACGTTCCATTATCCAACTCTTTCAAGCTACTGAACCAATTCTTGTTACCTGTCATGTGTCTTGTGGCTCCCGAGTCAATATACCACGCCTGATCATCTTGATTAGAAGACAATTCAGATATGAAGATGCCAGAGTCTTCAATCTCACCCTCATCAACAAGGTTACTTGCTTGCTTTGGTTTTCCCTTGCCTTGCTCCGCCAGGAATTTGTGACATTCACTCTTCCAATGGCCCTTTTTACCACAATGGAAGCACTTGTCTTTCTTCTTGGTCTTACTGGAAGATCCCTCATCCTCTTGAGACTTGGCAAATTGCTGCTTAGACTTCTTCTTGCCCTTGTCCATGCCTTGTTTTTGGCATGTCGCAAGTGCCTGATCGTTAGTATTTTGACATCTAGCTTTTACCATTTCTTGCAGTTGCTCTTCCTGTATTAACATTCATGTGAGCTCGACAAAGGCTGGCAATCTTTCTCTTAATGCTATTCCACTCACAAACATCTGATAGGCTCCTGAATGCCACACAATGCATTGTGTACCAGCTCCACATCATGTATGCACTCACCAATAGAATGCAGTTCATCCCTCATTGTCTTGATTCTGGTCATGTACGTCTGAATGTGCTCTCCTTCCTCCATTTGGGCACTATTCAGCTTTGACTTCAGAAACATGATTCTTGACAGATTTGACGTCTCAGACTATTCTAGCAAATCCCATGTCTGTCTGGGTGTAACAGCATCACAAATGTGGGTAATGATGTGATCCTTCACTGACAAGTTAATGAAGGTCAAAGCTTTCCTCATCTTTTTGTCGAACACATTGATATCCACTTCATTTGGCGACCTACTCTCATCACCTTGATGACTTCCCACACGTCTTTCTCCATCAGTATGTTTTTCATTTTGAATTTCGACATTGCATAGTTGGAAATCCCGTCCAATTTGCTACTTTCACTCAAAATGGACTCTCCCATGTTTGCCATTGCAAAACTGCTTGAAACTTATGTCGTAGGCTAAAAATAGTATGCTGAGGCCATCTGTGATGTCAGAAGTTGAAAATAATGACCTGCACTTTTTCCCTTACTAGGCCACTCGCCGCTTTTCCACCAATTCGAAAGCCAAATCGATGTCGCCTTCCGAAATGCACTTAGTCGTCAACTCCCAACTACGTGCCCAGTGGAATGGTGAAATCACTTTTGGCGCACTCCCAAACACTTTCTCCACTGCAATCACTCTATTTTGCTATACCGTACTTGCAGGTATAGTCCGGGTGCCCTTCATTTGGAGGTTGTAGCCTTTCGTTTGGGGCAAAACGAGCAAAGGACCCAAAAATAGGGATTTTCCTTGTTTTTGAACAATTTCTTCACCTTGAAGAAATTTCACTCTTCACTTGTGAAGGGACCCAACTCCAATTTCAGTATGAAATTTTTTAATGAAGTTGAAGGCCAGAATGCACTTCAAGACCCTTCAAGGCCTTTTCCACTTCATCCAATGGTCCACTACGATCTTGTGGTCCACATTGTTCCCTGAGCCATCTATCATGGCCGTTGATGCAATAGGAGTCCAATCCTATGGTCACATGCACTCCTGTGTGCCGAAACCCTTCCTTGGGACCGCTATACACTTTTTAATGCTAAGCTTCTACCCTCGTTCGTCGCGAGTGAGCTCCACGCTCCTCCCTGTCTATGGCCGCGCCTCCCCAAGCTACTTGTTGCTTGATCAAACTCGTCTTCGGATCGATTTGAGCACGATCTGAGGCCTGGAGCAGGGTCGCTCTACTGATACCAAATCTGTAGAGTGTTCAATCATGAAATTCCATGGAGAAACGGTGATTTTAGCTCAACTTGACAAAGTGGCTTTTTTCACCTTTTACCGCAAATTTGCTAGCTTAACTCTCTGTAGACAAATCTCTGACATAAACCTCAGAATCTCTCCATGGCTGGTTGACAATGTAATTAGCTTCTTTATGTCCTTACGGCATCCAAAACAGTGCAGAAACAGCCAAGAAATCACCAGTTATGTGTAGAAAACCGTAACCCCAAACCCGGTTTCAATTTTAAACTGCTTCAAAATTGTCAATTTTTCACCAAATTTTTTCATGTTTGATGCTATGCACAGGGTAATAATCCCTCTGCTGAACTTGGCAAGCCTCTATAAACTAGAAACCGTGCACCAGTGCTTCTCTTTCTGTCTTCAACCCGCCATAAACCCCGAACTCTCAAAAGACAGTTCTCCCGAAGCTCTCTTCAACGACGATGTTGTACTGTGTACACTCCCTGTACGGCTCTAATACCAACTTAGAGTTTGCTTCAAATAGGAACACAGATCATGCTACACAGTAACACAGACAGAAAACACTCTCCACAGCAAGCTCACATAGCAACTGTATTTCTCAAAATGAAATTATACTGTACATATAGTTGTTCACTCAGGCAACCCATGCATGACCCAGGTTGCCGTTGGCAGGACGCGTGTCCTATCGACTTGCTTCATGGCAAGGCCAACTGATCCTTACCAACTGATAGGACCCACAGTACAGTAGCACAGTGATTCTACTTTAATTCTAGCCCTTTCCTTTGTCTACACTTGAAGCTTTGGCATCTTTGAGTGGACATTTGAAGAAAAGGTGTCCCTTTTCCCCACACTTGAAGCATCTTCCTTCCTTGCGATAGGCCTGCATTTGTTCTTTGGAAAGACGTTGAGTCTTTTCTTTTGGATTTTGAGTTGTGGGAGGTTCCTTCCTTTTGTTTCCGGCTCCATTTCAATGACTATCATGCAGCTCAATTCTGGTAGCATAGTATATGACTTGTTCTAAAGTATCAGCTTGTACTAGATCTAAGCCATATTGTATGCTTGTATAAAAACCCGAATAGAACTTCTCTTTCTATTCTTTCTTGGAAATGGAATGCAAAGTTTGAACTTTCAAAAGCATCTCCAAAATCTCTTAACATACTCAACTACTTTCTCATTTTGCTTTTGCCTAAAGATGTCCCAAGTAGCTAAAGTATCTTTCTTATATTCTTTTGGCAAAAAGTGGGCTTTAATTTGTTTTTCAAAGCTATGCCATGTGGATGCAGCTTTGTGATTTGATTTCATAGCAGCCCACCATAGTGATGCATATTTATCTAGATCTAATGTTGCAAATCGAATCTTGGAATGATTTGAGTATCTACTTTTCTCAAAGAAAGTATCAAGATTTCAAATCCAAGCAAGCAAACTCTCTTCATTGCTAGTATCTCCATCAAACTTAGAAAACTTGAAAAGTTTATTATCAATCTTAGCAGACCTTATTTTGCTAGATCGAGTAGAGGAAGTCAACTTGGAGGAAACATGAGGTGATGACAACATGATGAAGAGGAGCTTGAAGAGCCTCGTGAGGAGCTATCCATCTTTGATTGGAGTTTTTGGAATTCACCTGAAATACACAAACTCAAGGCAAAAAGTACGAATAGACTTGTGATTCAGAGAAATGCCATCCTCCAAAAAGGAAGATAGAAACTCGCATTAGCAAAGTATTGTCTCTAAAATAGAAAGCAAATTGGAGATCCAATTCTCGAAGATCCCCCAAATGGAGTCTATTTGCTCTATTATTAAAGAGATCTTGTAAGAAGAAGGAAATTCAAACGGAAGGGAAATCTATTCGAAAGTAAACATACAAAGTCCTGTGTATTGGCATTTGTTTCAAGAATGAATAAACAAGGCCTTCACAACAATTTCACAAAGAGAGAAAAATAGTAGGCCTTGGCTTTAATACCAGACTGTGAACTTAAAGTGAAGGTCTCCTAAATTCTAAAGTCCTGACTTAAACATTGTGTCTTAAAAAGAAACAAATCAACAAAACACTGTCGAATATTTCAAAAAGAACTCAAAGATTAATAGTAAATCATCATTCAATCACAAAAGCATTCATTCATGAGACTTGCTGAGGGTTCAAGATGGGGACCCCACCCCCAAGAAGGATTTTTCTTTTAAATTATGCAAGATCAAATGGCCCAAGGCCAAATACATATACAGTGGTTTGGGAAGATGGATTCTTGAATCATTACATCAATCAGATGTTAACAAATTTTGGATCTTAAAGAATCTCATGCAAAGAAAAGTGGTTTCTTATGACATGCAAAAGCTTAATGATCAAGAATGGAGCATGCATAGGCATTCGACGTTAGATGGCATGACGTGCATGAATCAAATATGACATGCAAGCTTCAGATCTGACATGCAAGCTTCAAATCCAAATGCAAAGTCATTAGGCTAGGGATGGTATGACATGCAAGCTTCAAAATCATACATGCAAGCTTCAAATCATTCATGCAAGATCCCAAATAAGACTTGCAAGTTTCCAAATCAGACATGCATGCTTCCAATCAGACATGCAAGTTCGAAATCAAACATGCATGGCCATTAAGCTATGGCTAGGGTGAAATGCAAGCCATCAAGGTATGGATGGAGTGACATGCATGGCCTTCAGGCTATGGATGGTGTGACATGCATGGCCATCAGGTTATGGATGGTGTGACATGCATGGCCATCCAGGCTATGGATGGCGAGTAAGTTTTAGAGATGAGAGAGAAAAGAGAGAGAGAGAGAGAGATGAAAGAGGTAAGAGAAAGTGATTGTGTGTGGTTCCAAAATGGTTCCAATCCAAGCTTGATAGATCCTCCTTATGCCATAGCTCCAAGCTTCCTTCCAAGCACCTACACACATAGAAGCAAGAATAAGAGGCAAACCAAAAAATGAAAAGGAGATGAATAATGAGGGAGAGGGGCGAGTTACTCCTTTTATAGGGAATGTGTAGCCTTGAGGGAGTGGCTGAGGTGTCCAAAATAAGTGTGAGAGGTGTAAGGAAGACTCTAGGAGAAGTAAAGTGAGATGGTGAGGTGTATAGGTGTGAGAGGGTGTTTATCAACTACTTAAAGCAAAAGGGGAGGAGTAGGAGGGCACATTTTTCTAGGTGTCTTATGGCTTACAAGCCATGTGGTAAAGTAGGTAAGTTACATATTGATAAGGATGTAAGGTAGGCAGCCTAACATTTATTGTTAGCCACTTTAAAGTTGTATTTTTCTTGGTTTACAACAATGCGATTCACCCCAAATGTTTTTCATGACATGGGAAAGGCTTTGTGTATGTCCATCTTATCTTGCATAATTTTCATCAATTCCTAGGCCCTTTTTTCTAGGGGTTGCCCATCCCCAATCATAGTGGAGTGTGACACAAAGGGTGATCAGTCCTTTGGTTTCTTCTCCAAATCTTTATAGACTCGATTGAGTCTTCTTTATAGACTCGATTGAGCCTTCTTAATAGACTTTTGGAAAAAGCCTTCTTCAGGTACCATCTTTAAGCTTTAAGAAGTTTCTTTAGTTTATTCTTCAAGTACTCTTCTTACTACCTGCACATACCCTTAAGAAAAGGTTAGGAGTCATACCATAAAATGATTCATCATTAGAATCTATTTCTAGAACCTGCACATCAAACTGTTAGCATTGATCTACAGTTTCATTTCTTGTCTTCAGGTAATGATATTATGTACACATATTTCATCAGTTAGAGTAATAAGCTCTACTATTCAAAATATGTTTCATACAAAAAGAATGGAAGACTAGATAGCCTTTATTTCTTGGTCAATTTGGTCTATACAATTTATAGCACTGGTGGAGATCTCTACAAGGAATCAAGGATGAAACCACCATTGTTTTGCTAATGTCCCATGTTGTTGCAAAAGAGCTCAGCATGGATGAAATGCACCTTGAATTCAAAAAGTAGGTTATTTGTTATTTCAGATTTTTCAAGGCTCCCATGTCTGTAGGTGTTGTTTTAATTCGTGATAATATTTTGCAGTCATAAAGTGTTTCTCCGAATTCAAGAGGTCATGATGAAGCGGTTGAATTGTTCGACTTGGGTTGAAGTGCAACAAAAATACCCTATAATTAGCTCAACCAAAGCTTTATCAGAATTTTTTTTGGCTTTTCAAAACTATAAGGTGAGCATCTAATTTTAAATATTTATGTTATGTTTCAAATGCTTATGTTTTAAAATGTTTTGTGATTATAAAATTTTTATATCTGCTATTGTGTTTTTGCAGCCCAAAATAGCCAAGGCTGGAGAAGAGTTTGATTGCCCTCTAAAGTTTTTATCACATATATCGAGGGCTAAAGAAGAAAGAATGAGGATTCAATTGAGAGATTCTCTCCCAACATTGTCTTCCAAAAGACTTACCTGTCGCACCTCAAAGTAAACGTTGCAACCTTCCATGTGCTTGCTTCTCATTGGAGCAAAGCCGCGTGACAAGGATGCCAAAAATATCGGTTACTAGAGAGCCGCGTACTTTTGCGCTCATTCCCTATATGTACTCCACTTATGCTTCAATACAATTACCGAGTTTTTTAAGAGATCACAGAGAGAGAGTTTGAGTCTTCAAGTTGTCTCTTCTCTTTGCTTTCATAAGCCTTCTGTCTGCCGAGTACTTCTATTTTTGACAGTTGGTAAGCCTCATCTTGTCGGATGTGCTTGTGATTGAAACTCTGGTCAAACACTTCCTTAGCCTTGATATTGTCGTATGAGAACAATCTTGGAGCTTAATTGTGATGTTAACTTTCGAAATCACTGTTACATTATACTGATGTATATTCAAACTTACACATCCTAAAGCTTGCTCTGTGTTGTTGTGAATCGATACTCTGAAATTTGCATATGGATACTCATGCAATTCAACTTAGTAGTCAGTTGTTTTTATAAATAAGCACTCTTTGTTGTTCAGGACAGATTGTTGGACTACATTTGGATTGTACTGAGACATTTGCATATCTTTCTACCTTGGTTTATTTGATGCAATAGACCTTGCTTGTCTAACAAACTTTATTAGCAGCAAAGATAGATAGATCGGGTTGGCCGATAAGTCAGATATACTAATTAGAAATGCAACATGTTCGATATGAGATTAGTCAGCATCAATATCTTTTACTTTTGTTTATTTGAAATATTTCCTGAGACTGTTGGTAATCCTGATCCAAATCCTGAACTTGAACCAAAGCCTGAATTAGATGCGGATCCAAATCCAAATTCAGATCCTGAGCCTGATCTTGAATCCGATCTCAATCCTGAACCAGAAATGGATCTACCTCAGAACCAATTCAGATCCAATTCAAAAATTAAGTATGATTACTTCAAGGGAACTTCTTCATATTACGTTGATAGTTACATCTCCCAGTTTGAATCCATTGCCATTTCCAATAGTGAGGGAATGAATGTAGACAAATTACGTATATTTTCTGGTCTGTTGTGGAAACAAACTCGCATTTGGTATATCCAAATGGATTGTGCAACCGTTAACACTGGGGAGTTGTTGAGAGAAGCCTTTCTCAATCAATTTCGTGAGATTAGCTACTCTACCCGAGTGCTTGCATGACTCAATTCTGTCCAAAAGAAAGAAAACGAGTCACTGAGAAGGTACACCCGAAAGGTAAAAAACTTAATTGGAAAACTAGTGGGTGTTTATCCTATTGCGATGCAGATTGAATGGTACCTAGTAGGGATGCCAAGTACGATTGACAGTCACTGCCAACAAGGACCCATGAATACTTTGGACAAAGTTATTGCAACAGTAGAGAATTATGAAAACATCAAAGATTTCTCGGAAGTGTGGTTCCAAGACAAAGAAGAAGTCATAAATTTTATTTGATGATTCAAGCTCGGAAGAGCCTTCGATTGATAGTTCGGAGTCATCAAGTTCTAGTGCTGATTTCGACACAGAAAGTTTAAATTCTTTTGAAGATAATAAGAACCACAGGAAGGAGAAAAAGACCAAAACAAAGTCCAAGCCTTCCAAGGAAACATCTTGAAAAACTGATAAAGCTTGGAAGAAGATCCATTGTAATTGTGCCAATTTCAAAGGATTTAAATATATATCGCAAAAGACACACAGTCAATGATCACATGTGGAGGCCTCCACCAAATCCTGATATAGTGCTTGCGGGTCCTTCAAACCCTAGAAATGCTCAAGGGATTGAAGATCATGTCATGGTATGTAGTTTGCTCAATTCACTAGTTTGCTACAAACATTCTTGTTTTGCAAGTTTTATGTAATTTATCTGATTGAAAAAAGATTATTGTTTGTTTTTGCATTTAAGTGAACGTGATTCTGATCATAATATTGTGCTTGATGTTACATCCAACAAACTACAACCACAGACGATTCATGTGGATGTGCCTATATTACCAGTTGGCATGCAAGAATTGTGGACTCACACTCATGGTGTATGGAGGCCCTGAGTACAATTGGGGTGATTGGCATGCTTTATGCAGACATTATTGGAGGATGCAAATATATGGTTTACATTCAACTGCATGTTCCACAAGAGAAAGAAAAGAGCAAGGTGAGTTGGTGGGACGTGAAAAGTATACATACATTGATGGAAGGCCATTCAAATTTGGAAGTATAGTAGGATATATTAATAGTTCTTATGGTTTTCCTAGTTTAACAAATTGTATTTTTGAAGAGCGTAACAATGGCATGGAAGATTGTTTTACTAGATTTGTTAAAGGTACTTATGTGATGGTTTGTGCTTGTAAATCATTGCAAGCTGGAGATGAATTATTCATTAACAATGACTATAATCGTCCATTGCCATCTATCATACAAAATGTAATGAACTATATTTTGTAAATAAATGGTGTAAGTTTCTGGCTATGCAATGTCTTTTTGTGATTAAATAGTGTAATTTTTGTTGTAATTAGATGGTGTAATTCAATGGTATAATTTTTCATGTATTAACATGTATTATATATTGCATTATGTTTTCAATGTTTATAGCATTACGGAGACGAAGACAATTTTGGAGGGCCTGGACTCGTTGCATTTTTGAAACGACATAGGAAAATCATTCAAAAAATGTGACAAGCATCGTTGGAGTATCTTCATCGACGATTGACGAGAGCCAACGAAACGACATTCCAATCCAAGAAGACAATCATTCCTTTGAAGCGAAAGATGATATAATGCAAGATTTGACACATTCGTACTATCCTCCTCATGAGACCACTCCAACCGATAGAAATGATGCACAACACAATTATAGAAAAGAAGCTAACTTCACAACTCAAGAAAATGTTGAAGACATGAGAACCGAAGCTATAACTCCTTTATATGAAGGGGCAAATGTTTCTAGACTATCAACATGCTTGCTCATCCTAAATCTTCAAGTTGCGTACAAATGGAGTAATCAAACTGTTCAAGATGCATTATTCAGGTGACTATTCATGTAACTTTAATATTTTTTGTTTCTATACAATACTAACTAGTTGACAAAGTTTGTAACACTATTTCTCATTTGCCATAGGTTGTTATGTTCACTATTACCCGAGGGAAATACAATTCCAAATTCAAGGAAAGATGTTAAAAAAATATTGTCGATGTTTCGAACGGACTACAATTGCATTCATGCATGTCCAAATGATTGGATATTATACAAGGGTTTACATCAATCAAAAACAAGTTGCCCTAAGTGTGAATCTCCACGATATCGGCAAGATGTGCAAGGAACCAAAGTTGAATCAAAGGTTTTGCGCCATTTTCCAATATTATTGCGCATCCAACACATGTTCCGTTGCAGGTCCTTGGCTTAATTGATGGATCGGCATATTTGGAATAGATCCACTGATGGTGTCATGAGAACACCATGTGATAGTATGGCCGCAAAACACATTAAGAAGAGTGGCCGATATTTCATACAGAGCCAAGACATTTAAGACTTGGGTTGGCCATGGATGGTATTAATCCTCATGGCCATCGATCTTCTACTTGGACAACATGGCCAATGATGCTTGTGAATTACGACATACCTCCATGGATGACAATGAAAAAAGGTCATCTTTTACTTGCTCTCATCATTCCCGGTCGTTACAAGATAAAAAACATGGATGTCTATCTAGAGCCTATTGTCGAGGAGTTGCAAATTCTTTTGAAAGGGATTCATGTATACAACAGTTCACATCCTATCGGATTTCAAGAATTTGAACTAAAAGGTATTTTGATATGGACGATGCGTGATTATCCTGGATTGGGTGAGTGTAGTGGTTTTTCTACTTTTGGATACCATGCTTGTAATATATGTAGAAGTAATCTCCCTGCACGATATGCAAAACATTTTAGGAAAGTCATATATTATGATCATCGTTAATATCTTCCATTCGACCATAGTCTTCGTAGAACTTGTTTTTGTCAACTAGGAGACAAACTGGAGGCACGCCCTCCACCGGAAAGATTAACGAGTAAAGATTGGCTTGCGAAATGGAACAATGCAACAAAAAATTCTACTTCCATAGAGGGTATGAAAAGGTTATCCATATTTTATACACTCCCATATTGGAAAACATACAAAATAACTCATTTATTGGATCCACTGCACATTTCAAAAATGTGGGAGAGTCACTATGGAAACACTTCAATCAGTCAGAAGGTTTGTATGCATAAGTCCTTTGTTGGGAACTGAAAGAGGGTGTGAGAGTGTGAGAAACTAAAATAGCTCAAAAAGAAATGAACATGAAAAGAAGCGAACTTGAACGGAAAGTGTTCGTGCGTAGCGTAATGAGCTATATTACTCTTTCCCTAAGCAGACTACGCCTATCAGAAATGAACAAAATGTTAGTGATAGAAATCATGGTCGATCTGATTAGTAGCCAAACATTAAGCGACAAAACATCAGAAGAATAATTTGTCGCGAACAACTAGACAAATTATTAGTCACGAATTCGCGAAGAGCTAGACTGAGCTCGACTGATAATCAATCGTGAATTAGTCGCAAAAGGCAAGACTAAATATTAGTCACCAACAGCTAGACTAATAATAATTTGCTAAGAACATATTACCAGATTGAGCAATAAGAGAGTCAGACAGAATGTAGAAAAGCATAGCAATATTGACACAAATCTGAACGTAGAACAAAATGGAATCGTTATCAGATTATGTATAGCAAAAAATACATATCAATAATGTTGTGGAGCACAAGACAATAGCGGACGAAACCACATGCTCTACAAAGCTAATTCAATCTGTAAAAATAATGAACTTGTTATTGACAATACAAAAGAATCAATGCACAAGGCATCTACTTCGTCTATCTTTGATAAGTTTCTGATGCTATTATTTTCACACACACTACAGAATACGAAAATGGTATTCAAATATATACACAATTTTACATGTGTGCAGATGAAAAAAGTACAAAGTGGATGTGTTGTCTATAGGAGATCGTGGGTGGCTAATGTCGTTGTCAAATCTGTTAGCATGGTTGCATGGGATGAATGTGAGAAGGCTGTGACGTCAGCCTTTCCTGAAATGAACGTTGGTGAAGATGCAAAAAATGCAACACTTTGACAAATGCCTTTTGATTTACAGGGTGCCTCCGCTTTTCCTAGGGCACCTTCGACATTTTGTAAGGCAGTGTCACCTTTTTTGCCTGTCACAAATCACATATAAAAACAAAGTGTTGCATTTTTCGCCTTTTTTGCCTGTGGAAATTTATTTGTATTTATGCAGACAGTCTAGTTTTTTGCCTGTCTTATTTTACATGTAAATATGCACACTGTGTGACAACATGAGTAAAAATACAGCATGAATGGAGGCAGATTAAAATAAAATTTAGGAGAGTAGAAGAGATAAATCCAACTCCCTCCCTTAATCTGAATCGATGAATGCCTTGATCTTTAGACTAAGCAATGCACAAAATTTTGGGACCATTGCAAATAACTTTGAACCATTTGACATCAAATATGAAAAAGCTGAATTGTCTAAATCAACTTCGAGGATGTCATTGATTGTCCCACAATAATCAAGTTGAAAAGAGGGTAAATTGGTGTTCGACGTGCTTTCTCAACTCTCTTGTGTAAAATTTGCCATGACTCCACAATCGTACATGTTTCTATTTTTGTCAATGCACTCCGTACAAAAGTATTGTCCATGCATCCACAGTGCATTGTATTTTTTGTACTGAACGAAATGGAACTAAATGTATTAGGGATGCAACAAACATGTACGAAATTGTATGTATTAATAAACAAGTGAATGTTGATCATCATAACGTACATGTAAATCGCACCCCCTTGCATATTCCTGCTCTCTCTTGTTAGAATTCTAGTCTTCTCCTACTCATCCCTTCACCCTCTTTCTACTCTCAAAAATTCTCTCTCCCTAAATCAGTCTGCAAAATACATGCAAAGTCAAATCAGACAGAACTGCAAAGCCATCGCCAGATCTGACCAAAGGGAACCATTAAATCAATGTTTATGGAGAAGCATGACTCAAACCACAAACCACAAGGGAGTCATTAAAATCTGTAGGTAGTACTATCTACGAGCAATTGCAAAAATCCGTCGACCACCACAAGTGACTTTCTTACGATCTCCTATGATGGAAGCTATGACCAGAGTCAACTCTCCTCAATCATTTGAAAACGTAAGCAACCTACTTATGGTTATCAACGAAATTGACCAGCGACAACAATTTGCAAGTTCCTACAAAGTCAACTAACAACCGTTGACCCATCTCATTGATTAGCTACGCAAGTTATCACTTACGGTTATCAACGAAGGCAGCAAATGATCACCTACAAAAGCAAACAATCAACAGCTGATCGAACGACCAGCGGTTGTTCAAATGATTGCGGACAGACTACGGCCATCACAGCTTACATCCTTGCACTACGACGCATATGGTAAATACGCTACTCTATACTTCTCCTCCTTCATGATGCACCAATAACGGATCTATGGATCTTGTTTAAGTGGCTGTTAATCATCTTGTAAGCTATAATTACAATAAATCAAAAGACTCTGACAGCTATAAATATGGCTTAGAATTTGCTTTGCACAGGAACACAGATCATGCTACACAGTAACACAGACAGAAAACACTCTCCACTGCAAGCTCACATAGCAATTGTATTTTTCAAAATGAAATTACGCTTTTTCATATAGTTGTTCAATCAGACAACCCATGCATGACCCAGGTTGCCGTTGGCGGGACGCGTGTCCCGTCGACTTGCCTTGTGGCGAGGCCAACTGATAGGACCCACAGTACAGTAGCACAGTGATTCTACTTTAATTCTAACTCTCTTTCTTAAAGTAGAGTCTACTTTTTATACAGTCATATACATAGCTTTAAATTCAATAAACTTCAAGTATAGAAAGCTTTGATCTAAACTTATCAAACTTTTCTCCAACAAGTGGCTTAGTGAAAATATCAGCTAGTTGTTCTTCTGTGCTACAATGAACAACATGAATTTCACGACTCAGCAGCCTCTCACGTATAAAGTGATACTGAATCTCAATGTGTTTAGTTCTAGCATGGAACATTGGATTCTTTGCTAGCTGAATGCCACTATGACTGTCGCTATGTAATGTCGTGGGATTTTTCAGCTTCATGCCAACTTCTTCCAAGATTTGTCTCAACCATATAGCTTCATGTGCTGCACTACACATTGCCTTATACCCTGCTTCTGTGGTGGATAGAGCAATTGTACTTTGCTTTTTACTAGAGCAGGAAAAGCAACTACCACAAACCTGGAATACATACTTGTGGTGGATCTATGATCATCATAGTCACCTCCCCAATCTGCATCCACATAGCCACACAACTCAGGTAAACCATCATGCTTCCTGCAAATCAAGTCATAATCTGAAGTGCCTTTCACATAACGCAAAATGCGTTTAGCTGCCTTCCAATGCGTTTTCGTAGGTGCTAGCATAAACTGACTTACAATGCCAACAACATAGCATATATCTGGTCTAGTCGTGGTAAGGTAATCAAGCTCCCTACTAACTGTCTATACAACGTAGCATCAAATGACTGTGACTCATCAAGCTTAGAAAGCTTTTTACCTGGTTCAATAGGAGTATTTACTGGTTTGCAATCCTGCAACCCAAACCTGTGCAGCAACTCTTTGACGTACTTCAACTGAGTTAAACCCACTTTGTGTCCTTTTTGCCACACCTCTACTCCAAGGCAATAATGCATCAGGCTGAAATCTGTCATCTCGAAATGTTCCATGAGGTCTTTCTTGATCATGTCTATCATCTCTTGATTATTTTCCATAATAATCAACTCATCAACGTAAAGAGAAATCAGGGCAACCATACCATCAAAGCATAAGACATATAGATTTGGATCAGAATGTATTCTCACCATCCCCTTTGAACAATAGTAGGCATCAATCTTGCTATACCACGCACGTGGTGCCTTTTTAAGACCGTAAGGCACTTTTCTCAAGCGACATACTTTATTTTCCTGTCCCTTCGCTACAAAGCCTTTAGGTTGATCCATGAACACTTCTTCTTCTAACTCACCATTTAGAAAAGCAGATTTCACATCCATCTGATGCAAAGGCCTACCAAAATGTGAAGCCAAATCAACAAGTAGACGTAGAGTATTCCACTTACAAACCGATGCAAACATATCCTCATAGTCGATGCCTTTACTTTGTGCATACCCTTTGATCACCAATCTTTCCTTATGCTTTGCTATACTTCCATCTGCATGGTACTTAGTCCTGTATACCCATTTGCAACCAATGGGTTTCTTGCCAACTGTGGTTCTACTAAGTCCCATGTGCTATGCTTAGCAATTGACTCCATCTCCTCTCCCATGGCCTTGACCCAATGTCATCATCCTTCGCTTCACCATAAGTCGAAGGTTCTTTGCTTTGAATAATGCTAGATAAGAGAGCATAATTTGCTTCATACCTTTCAGGTTGTGTCTTCTCTCTTGTTCATCTTCATAGCTCTCCCTGGATAGATGATCCTGGAAAGTCATCCATATCGTGGCTCTCCAACAATCTCTCAAACCACTTAGGGAGCTTCATGTCAGGTGATCGGTTTCCTGGTGAAAATGTATCCCACGGTACATCCTTCTCCTTGCGTTTTTCACCTGCAACTTCAATCCTTTTTGCACCAAAAGGTTTGTCCCTACCTCTCCAACCTATCTCTTGAGGTTGAGTAGTAGTATGCTAAGATGTATCCTCTTTTTCATCACTTGGAAGATTAATAAATGGATCATCATCAGGTGGTATCCTCACTATACCATCTTTTCCACTCGATGTCTCTATCTTCTCAGCATCCTCGCCTTCATACATCTTGGATTCATCAAAGTCAACATCATGGCTTATATGGACTTTGTTTTCCACTGGATCAAAACATCTATAGCCCTTCACACGATCATCATATCCTAGGAATATGCACTTGATAGCTTTTACATCAAGTTTACGTCTCTCTTCCTTAGGAATGTGTACAAAGGCCTTACATCCAAAGATTTGCAAGTGGTTCACCTTTGGCTTCTTATTTGTGAATGCTTCCTCAGGTGTTATCTTTGGTATGGCAATGGTACAACTTCTATTTTGAAGATACACTATCGTGCTGCATGCTTCTGACCAAAAATCTTTTGGTAGTTTCATCTCAACTAGCATATATTTGGCACTTTCCACAATCGTCTGATTCTTGCGCTCAGCTAAACCATTGAGAGCAGGAGTATGAGCTTGCGTGAGTTGTCTTTTAATCCCACATTGATCACAAAGATGATTGAAGTCATTAGACTTGTACTCACCTCCACAATCTGATCTTAGGACTTTGATCTTCCTACCTGTCTGATTTTCGACCAATGCTTTGAAGCTCTTGAAGTTATCAAATGCATCTAATTTCTTCTTCAAGAAGTAGATCCACGTCTTATGTGACATATCATCAATAAAGGTCATGAAATAGAAGGCTTTACCTAAGGACATGGTCCTCATAGGCCCGCATAAGTCTGTGTGGATTAATTCCAGGATGTTCTTTGCTCTTGCAACGCCCCCTTTATTGAACTTCTCTTGATGTTGCTTCCCATATACACAAGATTCACATGCAATTTCAAGCGATCTTCTATGGTAGGCAATCTTGTTACCATCTCCAATTTTCTCATCAAACAGAAGATTTCCAAGTTGATTGTAGCATTCATCCTATACAATTTTGTATTGGGCTCTCTTACTCCATCCAGAATAGCTTTGAACTTTTGGTTCATATCCTTCACAAAGCAATGATCATGGGCGAATTCTACTTTCAACTTTTGATCAGTAATGACTCCAACAGAAAGTAGATTTTTTTTCAAACCTGGTACGTAAAGTACCTCCCTGATCATCCTACTTTTGCCATCAGGTAGTTAGATTGAAACGATGCCTATCCCCTTGATCTTGCACACCTCGCCATTTG
This sequence comes from Diphasiastrum complanatum, assembly GCA_029204225.1. Taxonomy (NCBI): domain Eukaryota; kingdom Viridiplantae; phylum Streptophyta; class Lycopodiopsida; order Lycopodiales; family Lycopodiaceae; genus Diphasiastrum; species Diphasiastrum complanatum. Next base: position 51,592 of record MU831835.1, on the reverse strand, counting down.
CTTGTGAAACGGATGTTCCATTATCCAACACTTTCATGCTACTGAACCAATTTTTGTTACCTGTCATGTGTCTTCTGGCTCCTGAGTCAATATACCATGCTTGATTATCTTGATTAGATGACAATGTAGATATGAAGATGCTAGAGTCTTCAATGTCACCCTCATCGACAAGTTTACCTTCTTGTTTTGGTTTCCCCTTGCCTTGTTCCGCCAAGAATTTGTGACATTCACTCTTCCAATGGCCCCTTTTACCACAATGGAAGCACTTGCCTTTCTTCTTGGTCTTACTGGAAGATCCCTCATCCTCCTAAGACTTGACAAATTGTTGCTTAGACTTCTTCTTGCCCTCGCCCTTGCCTTGTTTTTGGCGTGTTGCAAGTGCCTGATCGTCAGTTTTTTGACGTCTAGCTTTCACCATTTATCGCCATTGCTTTTTCTGCATCAAGATTCTTGTGAGCTCGTCAAAGGTTGGCAATCGTTTTCTTGATGCTATTCCACTCACAAACATCTGATAGGGTTCTGCAATGCCACACAATGCATTGTGCACCAGCTCCACATCACGTATGTGCTCACCAATAGAATGCAGTTCATCACTCATTGTCTTGATTTTGGTCATGTACGTCTGAATGTGCTCTCCTTGCTCCATTCGGGCACTATTCAGCTTTGACTTAGAAACATGATTCTTGACAGATTTGATGTCTCAAACTGCTCTTTTAGCACATCTCATGCCTGTCTGGGTGTAACAGCATCACAAATGTGGGTAATGATGTGATCCTTCACTGACAAGTTAATCAAGGTCAAAGATTTCCTCATCTTTTTGTCAAACACTTTGATATCCACTTCATTTGGCGGCTACTTTCACTCAAAATGGACTCTCATATGTTTGCCATCGCAAAACTGCTTGAAACTTTTGCCATAGGCTAAAAACAGTATGCCGAGGCCAACAGTGATGTCAAAAGTTGAAAATAATGACCTGCACTTTTTTCATTACCAGGCCACTCACCACGTTTCCACCAATTTGAAAGCCGAATCGGCGTCGCCTTCCAAAATGCACTCAATCGTCAACTCCCAAATTCGTGCCCAATGAAATGGTGAAATCACTTCTGGCGCACTCCGAACACTTTCTCCGCTGCAATCACTTTGTTTTGTTGTATCGTACTTGTAGGTACAGTTCGGGTGCCCTTCGTTTGGAGGTTATAGCCTTTCGTTTGGGTCAAAACGGGCAAAGGACCCAAAAATAGGGATTTTCTTTGTTTTTTAACTGTTTCTTCACCATTGAAAAAACTTCACTCTTTACTTGTGAAGGGACCCAACTCCCATTTCAGTATGAAAATTTTTAATGAAGTTGAAGGCCAAAATGCACTTCACTCCTTAAAGGCCCTCTTCAACAACCCTTCAGACTCCATCCAATGGTTGATTTTCATCCAACTGTGGACATCTCTCCTAGGTAGCACAATCTGAGCCGTTGATCTTGAAACAATTAGAATTAAAGTAGAATCACTGTGTTACTGTACTGTGTGTCCATCAGTGGATAAGGATCAGTTGGCCTTGCCACAAGGCAAGTCGACGGGACACGCGTCCCGCCAACGGAAACCTAGGTCATGCATGGGTTGCTTGAGTGAACAACTATATGTACAGTGTAATTTCACTTTGAGAAATTCTAAGTTGTGGAGAGTGTTTTCTGTCTGTGTTACTGTGTACATGATCTGTGTTCCTGTGCAAAGCAGATTCTAAGTTGGTATCAGAGCCGTACAGGGAGTGTACACAGTATAGCATCGTCGTTGAAGAGAGCTTTGGGAGAACTGTCTTCTGAGAGTTCGGGGTTTACGGCGGGTTGAAGACGGAAAGAGAAGCACTGGTGCATGGTTTCTAGTTTATAGAGGCTTGCTAAGCTCAGCAGAGAGATTATTAGCCTATGCATAGCATTAGACAGGAAAAAATTTGGTGAAAAATTGACAATTTTGAAGCCAGCTGAAAATTGATACCGGGCTTGGGGTTATAGTTTTTATACATAATTGGTGATTTCTTCGTTGTTTGTGTACCGTTTTGGGTGTCGTAAGGACAGGATGGAAGCTAATCACATTGTCAACCAGCCATGGAGAGATTATGAGGTTTATGTCAGAGATTTGTCTCCAGACAGTTAACCTAGCAGATTTGCAGTAAAAAGGTGAAAAAAGCCACTTTGTCAAGTTGAGCTAAAATCGTCGTTTCTCCACGGAATTTCTTGAGTGAACACTCTACAGTCTTGGAATCAGTAGGGTGACCCTGCTCCAGGCCTTATATTGTGCTCAAATCAATCCACAGGCGAATTAGATCAAGAAAATATGAGTGTGGGGAGGCACGGCCACAGACAGGGAGGTCACGGGTTGTTCGCGCGTGGAACCAGGGTGAGAGCGTAGCATCTGGAAGGCCATAGCGATTGTAGGAGCGCGGTGCAATGCCTAGATGCAATTTGGACCTTTGGATGAGGTGTCAGATGCATCAATAGTCCAAAACTTGTGATGGGAGAGAAACGTGGACCACAAGATTTGGTTCAGCCATTGGATGGGCTTTGAACAGGGCCCTGAAGAAGTGAAGTGCATTCTGGCCTTCAACTTCATTAAAAATTTTCATACTGAAAGTTGAGTTGGGTCCCTTCACAAGTGGAGATTGAAGTTTCTTCAAGGTGAAGAAACAGTTCAAAAACTAGAAAAGTCCTTATTTTTGGGTCCTTTGCCCGTTTTGACCCAAACAATAGGCTATAACCTCCAAACAAAGGGCACCCGAACTGTACCTGCAAGTACGGTACAACAAAACAGAGTGATTGCAGTGGAGAAGGTGTTCGGAGTACGCGAGAAGTGATTTCACCATTCCACTGGGCACGTTGTTGGGAGTTGACGACTGAGTGCATTTTGGAAGGCAACGCCGATTTGGCTTTCAAATTGGTGAAAAAGCGGCAAGTGGCCTGGTAAGGTAAAAAGTGCAGGTCATTATTTTCAACTTCTTACATCACTGTTGGCCTCAACATACTGTTCTTAGCCTAAGGCAGAAGTTTCAAGCAGTTTTGCGATGGCACACATGGGAGAGTCGATTTTGAGTGAAAGTAGCAAATTGGATGGGATTTCCAACTATGCAGTGTGGAAATTCAAAATGAATAACATATTGATGGAGAAAGACATGTGGGAAGTCGTCAGAAGTGATGAGAGAAGGCCGCCAAATGAAGCAGATATCAAAGTATTTGACAAAAATATGAGAAAAGCTTTGACCTTCATTAACTTGTTAGTGAAGGATCACATCATTACCCACATTTGTGATGCTGTCACACCCAGACAGGCATGGGATGTGCTAAAGGAGTAGTTCGAGATGTCAAATCTGTCAAGAATCATGTTTCTGAAGTGAAAGTTGAATAGTGCCCGCATGGAGCAAGGAGAGCACAGTCAGATGTACATGACCAGAATCAAGACAATGAGAGATGAACTGCATTCTATTGGTGAGCACATATGTGATGTGAAGCTGGTGCACAATGCATTCTGCGGCATTGCAGAACCCTATCAGATGTTTGTGAGTGCAATAGCATCAAGAGAAAGATTGCCAACCTTTGACGAGCTCACAAGAATCTTGATGCAAGAAGAACAATGGCGAGAAACGGTGAAGGCTCGACGTCAAAATACTGACGATCAGGCACTTGTGACATGCCAAAAATAAGGCAAGGGCAAGGGCAAGAAGAAGTCTAAGCAGCAATTTGCCAAGTCTCAGGAGGATGAGGGATCTTCCAGTAAAACTAAGAAGAAAGGCAAGTGCTTCCATTGTGGTAAAAAGGGCCATTGGAAGAGTGAATGTCACAAATTCTTGGTGGAACAAGGCAAGGGGAAACCAAAACAAGCAGGTAACCTTGTCAATGAGGGTGAGATTGAAGACTCTAGCATCTTCATATCTGCGTTGTCATCTAATCAAGATGATCAAGCATGGTATATTGACTCGGGAGCCACAAGACGCATGATAGGTAACAAGAATTGGTTCAGTAGTTTGAAGGTGTTGGATAGTGGAACATCTGTTTCACAAGCAAATTGTGAGGTGTGCAAGATCAAGGGGATAGGCACCAATTCAATCCAACTACCTGATGGCAAAAGCAGGATGATCAGGGAGGTACTTTACATACCAGGTTTGAAGAAAAATCTACTTTCTGTTGGAGTCATTACTGATCAAAAGTTGAAAGTAGAATTTGCCCATGATCGTTGCTTTGTGAAGGATGTGAACCAGAAGTTCAAAGTTATTGCGGATGGAGTAAGAGAGCCCAATACAAAATTGTACAAGTTGAATGCTACAATTAAGGGGCAACATGGACTTGTATCGTCCATTCCATCGCAAACTGAGTTGTGGCATAAGAGGCTTGGTCACTTGAACTTGGGAAGCCTCAGTTTGATGAGAAAATTGGAGATGGTGACAAGATTGCCTACCATAGAAGATCACTTGAAATCGATGTGCGAATCCTGTGTATATGGGAAGCAGCATCAAGAGAAGTTCAATAAAGGGGGTGTTGCAAGAGCAAAGAACATCCTGGATTTAATCCACACAGACTTATGCGGGCCTATGAGGACCATGTCCTTAGGTAAAGCCTTCTATTTCATGACCTTTATTGATGATATGTCACATAAGACGTGGATCTACTTCTTGAAGAAGAAATTAGATGCATTTGATAACTTCAAGAGCTTCAAAGCATTGGTCGAAAATCAGATAGGTAGGAAGATCAAAGTCCTAAGATCAGATAGTGGAGGTGAGTACAAGTCTAATGACTTCAATCATCTTTGTGATCAATGTGGGATTAAAAGACAATTCACGCAAGCTCATACTCCTGCTCTCAATGGTGTAGTTGAGCTCAAGAATCGTACGATTGTGGAAAGTGTGAGATCTATGCTAGCTGAGATGAAACTACCAAAAGATTTCTGGCTAGAAGCATGTAGCACGACAGTCTATCTTCAAAATAGAAGTCCTACGATTGTCATACCAAAGATAACACCTAAGGAACCATTCACAAAGAAGAAGCCAAAGGTGAACCACTTACGAATCTTTGGATGTAAGGCCTTTGTACACATTCATAAGGAAGAGAGACGCAAACTTGATGTAAAAGCTATCAAGTGCATATTCCTAGAATATGATGATCGTGTGAAGGGCTATAGATGTTTTGATCCAGTGGAAAACAAAATCCATATAAACTGTGATGCTATCTTTGATGAATCCAATATGTATGAAGACGAGGATGTTAAGAAGATAGACACATCCACTGGGAAAGATGGTATAGTAAGGATACCACCTGATGATGATCCATTCATTGATCTTCTGAGTGATGAACATGAGGATACATCTCAAGATACTACTACTCAACCTCAAGAAACAGGTTGAAGAGGTAGGGACAAACCTTTTGGTGCAAGAAGGATTGAAATTGTAGGTGACAAATGCAAGGAGAAGGATGTACCGTGGGATACATTTTCACCAGGAAGTCGATCACCTGACAGGAAGCTCCCTAAGTGGTTTGAGAGATTGTTGGAGAGCCACAACATAGATGACTTTCCAGGATCATCTAACCAGGGAGAGCTACGAAGATCAACAAGAGAGAAGACACTACCTGAAATGTATGAAGCAAATTATGTTCTCTTATCTAGCATTATTCAAAGCAAAGAACCTTTGACTTATGGTGAAGCGAAGGATGATGACATTTGGGTCAAGGCCATGGGAGAGGAGATGGAGTCAATTGCTAAGCATAGCACATGGGACTTAGTAGAACCACCAGTTGGTAAGAAACCCATTGGTTGCAAATGGATATACAGGACTAAGTACCATGCAGATATAAGTATAGCAAAGCACAAACCAAGATTGGTGAACAAAGGGTACACACAAAATAAAGCCTCTTCAAAATCGCCTGGAGCCCAGAGCTTTATGAATTGTAAGAAACAACAAATCACAAATTATACAAGGCTAATTATCCAAAGGATTCCACACAATACATTACCAGTAGACTGATCTGTCTCCTTGGTGCAACAAACAACGGCGTCCAAATTACCGAGTCCCCAGTGCATCTAAACCATATTTGTGTCTAGATATGGCATTTGGGCTGAAAAGGTTCTTAATAATGCACAGCAGGATATTATTGCAAGGCAGTAAGAATGACAATTTGCACATCAATTTGAAAGTCTCATTTTTGAAATTCAAACAGGAAGAGCAATAGGCTTATAAGAAAGCTAACAGCACTTTAATAAAAACAATTTCATCATGAAGTACGGAGGGGCTACAGGACAACAGATGGGATACCATAGGATATTCAGTCCTAGTTAGTATGCCCCTCATGCTGGAATAGAGGTTGTCGGTTTTGCTGTGTTGTTGGTTGTATTGATTGTTGTTGTCGAGAGGGATGCACAAGTTGCTGTGAAATTGACTCCGTATGGATTGTATTTTTCCATGTTCACAGGCTGCAAAGAAAGCAAAAATCTTTGAACAGGTAAATAACTGTTTGTTGCATATTTCTTCATTCGAAGAGCCCAAGCTGTAGGAAAAAAATCTGATGTTCCATTATTTTTTGAGTATTTCCTGCAAATTTTACTTATATTGAAAAGAATCAACTTGTTGGCACTTAGTGAAGGAGCTATAAGAATCCATCAGATTTGAGTAGGGCCATCGATTGTAAGTTAGAATTAAAGTAGAATCACTGTGTTACTCTGTACTGTTGGGCCATGTGTTGATAAGAATCAGTTGGCCTCGCCACGAGGCAAGTCGACGGGACACGCATCCCGTCAATGACAACTTGGGTCATGCATGGGTGCCTGAGTGAACAACTATATGTACAGGGTGGAATGGTTGTGGCAATATCATCTAGGACCCATTCATCTATGATATCTATGTGCATAGACGGACTTTCAAGGTCATAATGTGAATGACAAGAGGTATCTTATTCGCAATTAACAAATATACGGCTGATCGTTTGGTGTTCCCATAAAAATGCTAAAAATGCTAGATCCTCATTCCCATTCCATTCCCACATTAGTCGTGATTCTATCCACAAGTTTGATTCATGGGGTTCCCATTCAAACTTCATACATAAGAATTAATTGCTTGTATTAGCGGTTCGGTCAATTTAGGCCCTCTTTCTTGAATCACTCTGATGGATCCTGATAGTCCTTGTGCCATAGACACATATTCTCAAATCCTCGTTCTTTATTCTATTATAACTGAGTACCTCAAATAAAAACAAAAGGATATAATACACTGTACATGAGTGTTGAATTTTTATACATAGTAGATTTTCAACTTGTTCAGGTTCACACGGTGCATGAACACTTTCCCACTTAACTCTGTAAGTGTAACGGTGTTATTGTCATACAATTTTTGGATAATGTATAGTCCTCCCCATTTCATTCCAAACTTCTGTGGCATCAACTCATTTCTCACATCGTAATATAGCACTAGTTGCCCCTTAGTGAACTTATACTCTGGCATTTCCTATCGTGTATGATTTTCACCCATTTTTTGTATGTTTCTTGGTGGGTCAAGGACGTTAATCATTGTTCGTCCAATTCTTGCAGTGTATCCATGCGTTGTTGTAGTGACTCTTTCTCCCCTTGATCGTGTGCCATAGCAAATCTGATGGTGGGGAATTCAATCTCTATTGGTAGGACACATTCTTGTCCATATACTAGGAAAAAGAGAGTATGGTTGGTGCTAACTTTATAGGTGATGTTGTAAGCCTATAAGGCAGCATATAACTTACGGTTTCAATCCCTTTTGCTATCAGCTACAGTTTTTTTCAAAATAGATAGTAGCTATTTGTTTGTACTTTCGGCTTGGCCATTGGCTTGTGGGTGATATGGGATACTTTTCCTATGGCTGATCAACAATTGTTCTGTCAAAGCCTTAATAGTTTTGATAAGAAAATGTGTACCTTTATCGGACACTAACTCTTTGGGTGCTCCGAATCTTCCTATCACTTTTTCTAATAAGAGCCAGGCCGTCTCTTTGGCATTATCTTTTGCTACTGCTCTGGCTTCTGACCACTTAGTAAAGTAGTCAGTGGCTATGACTATGTAGTGCTTCTTGCTTGATGATGTAGTGTGGATGGGTCCCATGAAATCTATTCCCCATTTTTCAAATGGTAGCGTCACTTGTATTGGCACTAAAGAGCGTGTTCAATTGGCATGTGGATCGATCCTTTGGCAAATATCACAATTACACGCATATAAATGAGCATCACGAAAAATAGTAGGCCACCAGTATCCTGTCCTAAGCACCTTCTATGCTGTCAATTGTCCTACGAAATAGCCTCCACATGCTGAATCATGACAGTCTTCTAAAACAAAACCGACCTCTCCTGGTGTAATACATCGTCTATACAATCATGTAGGAGCTAACCACACTAGTTGCCATAATCCTATTTCCACTTTCATATATTCTAGCCCTTTCTGCAATTCATCATTCCAAAGTTCCTTATGTTTTATTCTCCTCGTAGTCTTGGGTCTTGATTTCAATTTGGGGTTTCTTGGAGCAACTAATGGTCTCACTAGCTGTCGATCATATAAACGGGGCATCTTCTTCCCTTCTGATTCTGAGACTTCTCCCACTTCCTTCTCTTCATGTGTCTCTTCTTTCCTTTTTTCTAATGGTAGCAAAGTGACTAGTTGTGGTGTAGTCATCTCCTTAGGCTTTTCAGGTTTTGCTGATTGTTTCTCCTTTGGTTAAGTTTTCTTCCCACTCCGGGTGACTATCAATACCTCTTCCCTAGGGTTCTGTGTCCCTAGGGTTTCTATTTCAATAAGGTTGACTGGCGTTCGTTCCTCATGCATTTTGAACTTTTATTTCTCAATTGTTGTAAACTCCTCCTATCAAGAGCTATGGGAGCTGTATTCTGATTGGGAAGCTGGCTACCATGTTCATTATGAGAATGTCGCTTGTGCCATCAAGGAAAGAAGAGCAAACAAAGACCATAAAAAGTTTGTTACTTATTTTGTAACACACTTTGGCACACTTGTCGGCCATGTCCTGACAACAATGCAAAGCCTCTATATGGATGGTTCTTTCATCCGGATAAATGTTGAGCTACCAAAGAATGTTACACCAAGGAAGGACATGACTGAGGATTTTGTTGTTGCATAGAACTTTTTTAAGAACATGTTTTGCTGATCTGGGCAACCATGTTGTTGGCAATTTCATGAGGCCAAGAAAAGATAAATTGAAAATCCCAATCAACCTAGTCAACTAATGAAGATAATCACCAAATATGAGGAAATATTTAATGGACCTGACAATGACAACTTATACAAAGATATAAAGAGGCCTAATGAAATGTGACTGAAGGAAGGCCTATATTTTGAAGGGCCAATATGAAACGACATGAACCTAAGAGAAGAACATTCCAGAAGACTTACATGTTGCACCTCAAAGCAAACGTTGCAACCTTCCACGTGCTTGCTTCTCATTGCATACTTTTATGCTCGTTCCCTATATGTACTCCACTTACGCTTCAATATAATTACCGAGTTTTTCAAGAGATCATAGAGAGAGAGTTTGAGTCTTCAAGTTTTCCCTTCTCTCTGCTTTCATAAGCCTTCTGTTTGTTGAGTACGTCTATTTCTGACAGTTGGTAAGCCTCACCTTGTCGGATGTGCTTGTGATTGAAACTCTAGTCAGACACTTCCTTAGCCTTGATAGTGTCGTATGAGAGCAATCGTAAACTCACAACTAAGATTGTCTTAAAACTCATTGGTTATTTGATTCCCTGTGTGATCGAATAATCGATTGCTTGGAACTTGATTGTGATGTTAACTTTCAGAATCACTGTTACATTATACTCATGTGACTTACACATCCTAAAGCTTGCTCCGTGTTGTTGTGAATATACTCTAAAATTTGCATATGGATACTTGTGCAAGTCAACTTAGTAGTCAGTTGTTATTATGAATGAGCACTCTCTGTTGTTGAGGACAGATTGTTGGACTACTTTTGGATTGTACTGAGACATTTGCATGTTTCTCTGTCTTGGTTTATCTGATACAACAGACCTTGCTTGTCTGACAAACTTTATTAGGAGCACAGACCGATAGATCAAGCTAGCCGATCGAATACACTAATCATAAATGCAACATGTTCGATATGAGATTAGTCGGCATCAATATCTTTTATTTTTGTTTGTTTGAAATCACATCCTAACCGGTGATACTGGTCGCCGATACTCTTGAATGTCCCTTGACAATCAGCTTTTAATCCAAGAAGAATAAATGAGTTTAAAACATCTAAAATCACAACATTAAGCAATCTCTTTGGGGAACGACAATCTTTTATACTACATATTCTTACAATTAAGATACATATAACACGACAGTGGGCTACTATGATGCACATGAGAAAAAGAGATGACGAATTCATTGCAATGAACAATGTAGTAATGTTATTTCTTGTCCAATTGTGACTCGTAAATTGAGACATTTAGAGGGTGATAGGTTTTTGGTAAGCCCTTACCAAAAGCCTCAAAGATTAATCAACAAGTTAATTGACATGTTCTCGAATGAGGATGATTGGGTTCTGGACATGTTTGGAGGAATATGGATTAAGATGTGCTTCTTTGAGTACAATTAGTTTTCATGATAAAGTATTAACTTTATAATTTAATTTTGTTTTAGGTGAATAACTTATTCATTTATTTACTTTCAAATGTAGGTACTACAACATGTTGTGCCCTCAAGAAAATTAGGAATTGCATAGTTGTTGAAGAGTGGCTTCTATTCGAGAGGCTCGAGCAGTTGACAATAGTGAGAGGTTTCAAAGTGCCTCGTTGAAACCTGTCCCCTCACTTATAAATGAAGAAGGGGAGTTAGTTGGTTTAAGAGATGATAATATTGATCCCCCTCAAGATTACACTGAGAGAGATATTGAAGTCTCTAAAGAGGGGCAAGCCTCTCAATCAGCCGAGAAGGCATTACCGAATATGTTGTTGGAGATTGATTGATACTTTTACTGTTATATTAATTGTTTGGCAGACATATATGTTATTGACAAGAATATTTGGTTTATATGGATGCTTATATTTTACTGACAAGTGCCAAATTTTAAATCAAGATTTTATTTGTGTGAGATTGACAAAGATGTACCTAGGGTATTATACTTCATGAGCTTATACTTAGAGTTATAAATATTTCAGTTTATGCACTATCATTGTGAGTTTAAATAAATTAATTTGTTATGTAAACTTTTATTTGAATACATTGAATTTACTAATATTAATAGTTGGATATTGCATAGAATATGAGTATTGTTTTATTGAATCAAAATTTAATATTTGGTAAGAATTGAAATAAAAACCAAAACATCATTATAAAGTATTGAAGATATACAGATTCTGGCCATTTTTAGGGGGTTACAAAGCATAGTGTCTCTATTTTTAATGCCACAAAGACAAACAATTCCGGGTGCCATTATAATAGATGCTACAATGTCACTCTACAGTTTTGTACACCTGCCTTTATAGTTTTGGATTTTGACCTCATCTATGTACATGCCTATTCTAATTAATAATCTTCATGTGGGATTAAGCCATGTACAATCAATCCACTACACTATGGAAGCCAAGCACAACGAAGTTCTGCCTAGTTCAAACTTCCATGGATTTTTTTGAGTTCTTATTGGGAAACATTATATGTCCCTGTCACCTCCCATAGTATATAAAAATGAGACTAACAAGATATTTGCATGTGAGATAACCTTAGAAAGAAATGAGTGAAAATATTCATGATGTGTTGAGGTCGCTTTGAAAGAAATTCAATATTAAAGGCTAGACTGTATTGGTAGTTAGAACACTTAAGGTTTGCACCTTGGTGGAGGGCTAAAATAGCGTACTCGCATGGAAGTCCGCTTTTATTATGAGTGACATGAATGGTTGCATGAAAGAGATTTCATCTCTTGCATGTAACGATTTAAATAAAGCATTCAACTTGGATGTGAATCAAAGACGTGTGATCAATGAATGATGTCCTATCCGCGTTTTCTGCACCTTGTTCCCTGGAGCTACTGTAGCCGTAGGTAAAGCTTGGCCAGGGCTAGAAGCCTCAGTGTTATGCACTGTTATCTTTTTTTCTCATGTTTTTGGGTTCATACTGTGTTGATGTTATTGTGCTATGTTGATGTGATTGTACTGTTGCTTTCTATCCTTTAACACACTTAGCTTTTAAGCTTACTCGTTTCCAGGTTGAGATATGTCTCTGTTACGTTCTTCTTGCCATTAAAGTAACCGGTGGAATGTTTGGTCAGATATATGTGTTGCAAACGAGGACTTCCGTGCACATATCAAAAGTAAGTTTTCAAAGCTGTGAAGTTTTAATTCGAAGGAAATGGCTCATTTAGGAGGGTTTTTTTGTGGGATCCTTTGTTTTTTTTTAATTTGGTTGAATTGGAAGGATTTGACCTTCCTTTAGCTACGTTTATTCACATCTACAGCCATTTGGCATGATAGGAAAAGGTTTGATCCAACTGAAAACGCTGACAGAAAGCATATATAGTTCTGCTATCAGTATTGAGCGCCCACAATGAAAGTCGAACTATGGATTTGTCTTGTGGCATATGAAATTAGTATAATTTTATCAAACTGATTTTAAAGGTCACTCTGAACCTGTTCACCCTGTCACATACCAATATCTGAAAGGAGTGCAAAATGTATGCGATAATCAGGGCTTTTTGTTGAAAGGTCAAGCAAAGTGCATGACAGAAGGCTGAATAATAGCTGACCTCCTACATTTTTGAAGGCAGTACAAGGCAGCCCAAATACATGTTAATGGCTGATTTTTAGGGCCTGTCATTGCAGCCATGCATTGCCAAATGACCATGTCACTTCATGACTGTTGCATGTCAAGAATTTATGAACCCTTATGATTGCATGTCAAGAATCTATGAACCCTCATGAATTGCATATCAAGAATCTAAGATCCAACATGATTGCATGTCGGAAAGATTAAGACCTATAAAGAAATTTCTATGCTTTTGATAAGCTAGATATGGAATTAAGATAATTGAATATGAACTAAGTCTATGTTAAGTTGATGTTCCTACATCTGAGACCCCTATTGGAATCCATTGTATATGTAATTGGCATTGGCCAATTGGATTTGCATAATGATAAGAAAAGAATCCTTCGGGGGGGGGGGTCCCCATCTGACCCCTCAGTGCTTCCACTGTTGAGTGAATGAATCTATGTGATGCAATGTTTTTCAAGTTTTGATTTAAAGTCTTATTTGATTTTCATTAAGTTGATTCGAGACTAGCTTTATGTGAATGATAAGCCAATTAAATCTTTTGGCCTTTAAGAACTTAGGACAGGCCTTCACCCTCGAGTTCACATCAAAAGTAACTGCTGAATAGAACAAGACAGAGCGTCGGGGAGAAAATGATCCTCACCAAGGAGGAAGTGATCCAGACATGGAAAAAAATGTGCGGAGCACCAACATACAATCGACGACTATCTCGTGGTATCGCCCATGCTGGACACTACTCCAATCCCCATTGAAAAATATGACATGGTGATTGCCAAGCTCCAAACGCAAAAAATGCTACTACAGGATTTTGAAGCAAAGCAACAGAGCTCACCGACCCACTAAGCAACCTCGTCGGCGAACTAGAGAAGCGGAACGACGATTTGGAAAGCCAATTGGAAGCCTTGCTTGCATCATAGGTCCCTCCACCAATTCCTGATCAAATGCAGCAGACCACCACAATACAAGCGCCACCACCCCGGGATCAAGGGCCATCAACAGCCGATCAAGGGCCCCCAACAAAACCATCAATCGCTCAAGCCTCAACCCAGGCTCCTTGAAATTTTGATACCTCCTTCACAGTTGAGCAACATGATGTGCTAGAGGAAGAAACGTCAAGAGTAGGTACCTCGCAAGGCAAGGGTAAAGCCCCACTAAGTGCCAAACACGCCTTCAAGTGGCACAAAACTCTGGAGGAGTCCATTCAAGAGTTTGAGGCCAAGTACCTTGATGACCAGATGTGGGGAGGATACGTATTGTCATGTTCTGCTGCCTACATGAAGGGCCATGAAAAGGAAATAATCGAGCAGCTGGCACCGCAACCCATATTGTGCAACGTTCTATTTAAGGACGATAAAAAGGCCCTGATGGAATACTTCACAATTCCCAAGTACTTGCATGTGGATCCTCGCTATCTGCCAATTCCACGTAGAGAGTAGTGGCCCAAGGAGCAAAATGTGGCAATGTATTAGCAACGGCGGAGTGTGGGGTCTACAATACAAGGCCTAAGGGGCATCTCAATGGAGCTCAAGGTTTTTTGGGAAAGAAGCAACTTACAAGGAAAACCCCTCTGTAAATAATTGTTTTTGATAGGTTAATGGCCCAAGCATGGCATTCTCCGTGTATAAGCCCATCTTGAAGAGCCCATCAGTAGTTAGTAACGTTAGGCCCCAGTTCGGCATTCTACGAGTGTAAGTCCAACTTGCAGTGCCATTTGTCTACTAGGGACATGTAAATAGCTTTGTCAAGTCTCAAGGTTTAAACTTAAACTTAGCATTGTATGATGAGACTTGAATGGTCGTGTCCCATAAGCAAATGTGGGAATGGGGACCCACAAGTTTCTATAAGAAGAACCCCATTCCATGTAATTCTTTCATCCATAATATAAGAGGTTGAAGTTTTGCTATTTTGGATCCTCACATGCCCAAATTTGGTGTTTGGCTAGTGTTAGTGTAACTTTGTGTTCATTGTTATTTTGCCTAAGTTTTTGCTACTTTAGCCCCAATATTAGTGTCACAACCAAGTCTCTCCAAGCTCGTGAATCCTAGAAGGCCGGTGTGTAGAATGAACCTCCCAACCGTAGGCACCCTCTCTTTGAGTCCTTCTACCTGCTATTCCTGTCAACTGGCACATGGCATCCACCTGTGGGTGATCAGTCCACCTAGCATGCATGTGACCAGTGACCTGTGAATACTCCGTGACTCATAAGGTACCACCTCCATGCCCCACCAAAGACCTGTGACCCGCTAGGTCCCACCGGCTACTTGTCGACTAGCATCTTGTAACTGACGGCTAGGATCCCGACGGTCATTATTCACTGCATCTCTGATAGCTTGTCAGGCAGTTACTTCGGGTCACTGCTTGTGACGCACCGGTCCCATCTTGGGACAGATGTCCTCGTCGGCCACTGACCCTTGCCAATACTAGGCCTCAGGCCCTCTGGTAACCGGTCGTGCCGAGGTCATGAATAGAGCCATAACTGGGCTCTAACAATCCTTCCCTCTTCTGGCAAGTCATCAGTCCTCGATGACAAACTCTAGGTAAGACTTTTGCAACGCCTGGCGAGTCTCCCAGGTAGCATCAGATAAAGGATGCCCTTTCCAAGCCACTAGATATTCCTGAAGGAGACGATTCCTCAACCGTCACTCCCTTCGATCTAGGACTCTTTCTGGCCCATAACCTGTGGTGCCTTTCTCCTCTAGAGACACTAGACCTTCCACCAGGCTATCGCCATCGTGCAAACATTTCAACAGTTTGCTAACATGGAATACTAGATGCACCTTGCATCCCAAAGGTAGCTGTAGTTTATAAGCTACTTGGCTCACCTTCTTAATAATCAACCATGGTCCACAATACCTAGGGCTTTGCAAATTCTAGCATAAACTTATTGGAAAGTAGTTCATTAAGCAATGAGCATTTATCTTCAGTCATTTGATTTATATTGGGATCGTTTGCTGTTATACAAAAGTGTATTTCTTCGGAAGGTTGTGACGGTACATCGTTGATACCTTGAATTTGTGATACCTTGTAGTAAGTTGACTTCAATTTCGATGGGAGCAGTAAAAATACACCATAATATCACAAATGAAACTCAGTCTCATAATAACTGGGATGCTCCTCGTATTGGTAATTAAATATCTAGCGGTAGCATTGACTTAAACAGTAAAAGCTTGAGATTGCCAATGAGCTCCAAAAAATTTCTATCTTCACACTATGGAAGCTTGGAATACATAGCGGATTCGACTTCTTTCTTGAGGTTAGGTGGATTTCCAGCATTTCTTCACTCTTATTGCCCTAAAATGAAACCCTAGCCTAGATCCTAGAGTTATGCTTGGTAGATAGCTAGTTGGTCAAATTTTCACCTTAAAATTTAGGTGTAGGTCCTATAAAGTAGGGATGACCACCAAATAGACATGACCCACTCTCTTGACTTGACCTAACCTACATTAGGAGTGGGTTGTCACGTGGCATTTTGGCCATACACGTGTGGAACCCAATTATGTACAAAATTTACACTATTTTTCATGGTTTTTGATCAAGCTAGATTTGCCAATTTTGGCAACTGTTCACACTCCTCCTCAAATTTAGCTTGATCTATTTACAACTCTCTTGCTAGATGAATGAATGCTTTTAGAAGTGTCTAAAAAATCCAGCTACAAACAAGGAACTTTTGAGACTCCAATAGAGAATGATGTCCATGAAGGAACTTTCACCACCTCTTAAAGGATCCATTACAAGATGTTCAACAAATGTGTCTATAAGTGTTTGCATTTCACAGATCCATAAGAGGGTCGAAAACTACATCAATGATATATTCTAGAAAATATATTAATCGGCACTCTAGGCCATTGATAATCCTGTCGATCACCATTCTAGACCATCGATCTTCTTCGCATTATTATGCCAATCAGCCTTCTTTGTTGACTTGATCAAAGTCGACATTTTTCCACCAACCAATGTCGATCAACATTTTGTCTTCAACTTATGTGGCCTTGTGCTGAATTGTGTATATATATCTACAGACTTTGTGAGTCTTCATTCATTTTTTCATATTGTCTTTTCGGTATGTGAATATGCAAACCTACGAAAAAATAGTAATGTCACTTCTAATGATGCCACGAAATCCTTGATAGAAGGAGACCATTCTCCTTGTGGTCTCATGGTCTAATTTTACTCCTTTAATGTACTAGGCCAGTCCAAGGAGATCCAAAGTTGTCGAGCACATTCCATCAATGCTACAAAGCTACTTTTCTTTCATTTGTTTTCTGGTTCAAAGTTCAGCTTGTCGGATTCCAATATGTAACTCGTCGTTTTTCTGAACAAAAATATTCTTGCGTCTACATACAAGAACCTCTCCTTGAATGTTGCTTTTAATATTTTGTTATGTCACTACATGAGGCGCTATCTCATTACACGCACAACAAAAATGTTGACCATCTACAAGCTCAAATTTGCAGAATGCAAGGAGCCTATTCTTGCATAGACCATCCAATTTTAAACCTTCGTCGATTTCCCCCTCTTATGGATACCTCTCTTTGTATAAATCTACAAAATCTATTATATCAATTCCTTGAATTTTTGAAATGTAGCCAAGAATGTTTTTGGGCTACCAAACCAAATTTTTGGAGCGTCTCCTTGCTGGAAGCACATCGGTCTTAATGTGGCATTGATAGATGCAGGAGGTGTACCTTAGGGCTTGGCAACATAATCAAACAATTTTTTTGCAAACAAAATGTCAAGTCCCAGTTGGTTTGTCAAGAGAAATGCATGACAAATATTTCTTGAATACACTCTATACAAACTTCTTCCCCATACATAGCCAACATCGTCAACAGAGTAATAATCAAGATTGACCATGGTGTCTTCTTTGAACTCTTCGATCTCGTCTATTTTTCTAGAGGACACAACATCCATTTAATTCCCACACTGCAAGTTAGAAATATCAATTCTTGGATCCATGGAATTTTTTCATGCTCGTCCGATAGGCTTCGATGACTTACGAGCACACTCAATTTCATCCTCACTTCCTAAAAAAGCGATACTTGCTCTACGTCCAACTCTTTTGAACATTTTTCCTCTTGATCCCCTTCCACTCCTTGATCTGTTAGTTGTTTTATCTTGTCTTTGAGACACAACAAGAACATAAGGTACTATTTCATGTCCCGCAACACTTGGTGGGAGAGATGTATCCTCTTGGTCAAGGGGTGTTATATCCTCAGGCAATGTTGTTTGGGAGGCTATTTGTAAAGCTATTTGCAATACATTTTGATAAATTTTTTCATCAGTAATTCCATTTTCCATCACTGCATCTCCTTCATGCTCTTCCATTGTCTCATCATGTCTCGTCTCTATATTCTCAATGCTTCTTAATATAGCATGCAAACTCACAAGAACAATCATTCCTACACCCAATTGACCTCTGAAATTTAAAAGATTGCCATCTACATCGTGAGTTGGTGGCGCCTCGATGAAATGAGCAATGTCCTCGCAACACAAAACAACGTAGCGCTAACAACGTAGTGCTCAGATCCATCTGTGCCACAAGTCATAAACTCGATACTATCAACCGCCATCCATAATCCACAAACAACATCCAAAGTCTCGACTTCATCATTTGAGAAGTTAGGCTCGCCCATAGAAACCTTAGAGAGAACGATGAATGCTTTCACAAAAGTCTCATTACTACTGGGCTTCTCCAGTATCATAGACATTATATCTGAATGACTTGATCCACCTCTATCAATTTTGATTTGATGCTTTGCAGCTTCGCTTGCTAGGCTTTCATTCGGATCTAGGCATCTTTTTCATCTAATTTTTTGAAGCCACACTATATAGTGCTGAATCTTGCAAGATTTGATCAGGTGAGGGTATATGTGGGTTGGACCTACAGTATATAGCCCTGAACCTTGCAAGATTTGATCAGGTGAGACTATATATGGTGGCTACAAAATCCGGGCCATCTATCGTTGCTCTTTTTTGTATCTACGAGCAAAAATTATGACAAAATGACGTTAATTGTGTGATCATGAGCCTCTTGTGCACATTGGTGTGAAACTTTAGATATGCCTTATAGAATATGTTTGATGAGTAATTACAATGAAATTAATCTAGCTATAAGAATTTTAATAGAATAAAGAATAATGTCTCATTGGAAGAGAAAAGGATATTTGTTGAATGATGAGAGCAAGTAAAGAATGACCTTCTTTCACTATAATCCATGGAGGTATGTTGTAATTCACAAGCATCACTGGCCATGTTGTCCAAGTAGAAGATCGATAGCCATGAGGCTTAATACCATCCATGGCCAACCCAAGTCTTAAATGTCTTGGCTGTGTACGAAATATCGGCCACTCTTCTTCAATGTGTTTTGCAGCCATACTATCACATGGTGTTGTCATGACATCATCAGTGGATTTATTTCGAACATGCCAATCCATCAATTTGGCCAAGGACTAGCAACAGAACATGTGTTGGATGTGCAAAACTATTGGAAAATGGCACAGATTCTTGGATGCAATTTTGGTTCCTTGCACATCTTGTCAACATCATGGAGATTCACACTTAGGGCAACTTGTTTTTGATTGATGTACACCCTTGTATAATATCCAATCATTTGGACATGCATGAATGCAATTGTAGTCCAATCGAAGCATCACCAATATTTTTTTAGCATCTTTCCTTGAATTTGGAATTGTATTGCCCTCGAGTAATAGTGAACGTAACAACCTATGTCGAATGTCAAATAGTGCTACAAACTTTGTCAACCAGTTAGTATTGAATAGAAACAAAAAATATTAAAGCTAAATGAATAGTCACCTGAATAATGCATCAACACGTTGATTACTCCATTTGTACACAACTTGAAGATTTAGGATGAGCAAGCATGCTGACAGTCTAGAAATATTTGCCCCTTCATATACAGGGGTTATGGCTTCAGTTCTCATGTCTTTGACATTTTCTTGAGTTGTGAAGTTAGCTTCTTGTCTATAATTGTATTGTGCATCATTTCTATCGATTGGATTGGTCTCATGAGGAGGATAGTACGGATGTATCAAATCCTGCATTATATCATCTTCCGTTTCAAAGGAATGATTGTCTTCTTGGATTGGAATGTCATTTCATTGGCTCACGTTGATCGTCGACGAAGATACTCCAATGATGCTTGTTGCATTTTTTGTCATGTTTCTCTATCTTGTTTAAAAAACGTAGCAAGTCTAGGCCCTCCAAAATCGTCTTCGTCTCCATAATGCTATAAACATTGAAAACATCATGCAATATATAAATCATGTTAATATATGAAAATTTATACCATTTAATTACACCATTTGATTACAACAAAAATTACACCATTTAATTACATTAAAAATTACACTATTTTATTAACAAAAGACATTGCATAGCCAAAAATTCACACCATTTAATTACAACAAAAATTACACCATTTATTTACAAAATATAGTTCATTACATTTTGTATGATAGATGGCAATGGACCATTATAGTCATAGCTAATAAATAATTCATCTCCAGCTTGCAATGATTTACAAGCACAAACCATCACATAAGTACCTTTAACGAATCTAGTAAAACAATCTTCCATGCCATTGTTACGCTCTTCAAAAATACAATGTGTTAAACTAGGAAAACGAGCGTGCAGAAAAGGAAACTGGAAGGACGATCAAGGCCCTAAGGTCAAACAATGGTCGAGAATATATCTCTACCAGTTTTAAGGAGTACTGCCAAAGCCAAGGCATTGAGCAGCAATTCATCACTCCTTATAGTCCTCAATCCAATGGCTTAGCCGAGATGAAGAACTGCACCTTGGTTGAATCAGCCAAATGTATGCTAGCGCATGCATCGCTGCCCAAGAGATTCTAGGCCGAAGCTATTTCCACTACAGCTTACATCCAGAACAGATGTTTGAGACACTCCATGAGGTGTGGACAGGCTCTAAGACTTCTGTGAAGATGCAGTAGCGGATCTCAAGCGACATTTTGACAGTTGGTAAACAACATTGAGGCAGGTGAATGTTCCTATAAGGTCGACACTTCGTGCCATTGTACTTACGCATTTGCATAGTTCTGAGTATCAATAGAAAGAGAAGAGCAAGTTTCTATAACTTGAGCATACTTTTCCGCTGCCATCTTTTACAATATTACTTCTTATCAATTGAGCCAAAACACTCTGTATGATCTGTAACTGTTTGCAATACTGTTATGTTTGTGTGACACATATTTCTCATGTTTTACTAAATTTCAGCCACTCTAACGCGGATTTTCAGGTGTCACCAGCAAACAACAAGTCTAATTAATGTGTGTAGGGAATTAGCCTAAGCTGTTAAGCATAACCTATATCAAAACTTCTTTCAATTATGAATGAGCTATGTGTTCAGATAATGAACTTGTTTGATGCTCTGTTCTATTTGCTTCCTGCAATAAGAACTAATTCTCTGTGTTTGATTAAGAGGAATCTTTAGCCAATGCGATTCTGTTTGATGAATCTATTTGCTAGTTGCTGTCTGATCTGATTGCTTAACTGATATCCGAAGAGCCTGAAAGATAAAGTAATCTTTACAATCGCGGACCTTGACCAAATCGTTTCATCATTGGTGTTCCCGGATGCCAATTTACCCAAATATCTTTGGATAACCAGATATGTCGATGTAGCATGCACTATGAATATTACACATCCCAGTCCGTTTACCATCATACATACATTTATCATACAAAAGATGAGATTATTCTCTCTCTTGGAGAACGATTAAACCTTTTATACCACTTGATTCATTGTTTTTGTGGAAATCTATAATGACTAGGCCACCACATAATTTGGCGCCATTGCCGGGGAGATGAATTTCATCTTTTGCAATATAGTAAAACATACTCTCAAGCAACTATTGAACAAAAACATTTAGAGCATGCACAACGATTAGAAGCATATAGGAAATCTAAAGATTTGTATTTGTAGAATTAGCAAAACTCGCCAGTTAGAGCAAGATTAACACCCGAAGCGTTTAATGATCTTCTAAACGCTACTACAACATTTGTAGATTCATTTGAGAAAAGATCCGTTGAAAGACCAAGTCCTACAGATTCATCTGAATCAGATTCGTCTGATTCTACTTCCGAACCAAGTTCAGAATCAAAATCTTCCTCTTCAGAACCATTATATGAGCGTAGTCTAGATTCTAATCCTCCAAGTCCTCCAAGTACACCTAGTTCACCACCATCTGATAATATGGTTAACCCAGCGCCACCCACATCTACAAAAATCAGATACGATTTCTTTAAGGGATCATCATCTGAAGATGTGGATAGTTATTTGTCGCAGTTTGAATCCATTACCATAGCAAACAAAGAACATACGGATGAGGATAAAGTTAGAATTCTGCCAGGTTTTCTGCGGAAGCAGGCTAGGATTTGGTACAGTCAATTAGTACCGAAAATGGTTAATACTTGGAATGCTTTAGCAGCATTCCTTAAATAGTTTAGGGAGATAGGATATTCCACTAGATTGTTGGCTCAGCTTAATTCTGTTGAGAAAAAACTGAAAGAATCACTTAGGAAGTATATTCGTAGAGTTAAGAATTTAATAGAAAAGCTAGGAGCCTATATCTGGTCCCTATGCAACACAAATGGTTCTTGGGCAGTTTGCCTAAGAAAATGGATCATTATTGTTGACAGGGTTTGATGACTTCTTTGGAAGATGTCATCCCCTCTGCCGAGAATTAAGAAACTTCTCGAATTTCTCATAGACGGAGAAATGAAAGAAATAGTAAAAAGCATAAATTAAAATGTACAAAAGAATCAGAATCATCTACTGATTCTGAATCAAAATCTAATTCAGCGGATGAGAAAGAATCTTCAAAGTATTCATCTTATTCTTCTTCATCAGAAAAATAATCTTCTTATAGGAAATCCAAGAATAGGAACTCAGATAGGAAGAAAAGAATGGAGAAATTTGAAAAGATGGATCCATTAAGGAAAAGTGTTGAGATGTTAGCAAAAGAATGAGTGATTTAAAGGTCCAAATGTTTGATGTTAAAGTCAAGCGAAAGAAAGCAAAGCTTAACGCCAATGTTTGGTATACCGCTTGTGGGAAGGAAGGTCATTCTAAGACCAACTGTCCCAGTTTACAGAAGAACTATTTATAAGAGGAATTATTCCTCTGTCCGATTAATAATCATGAGGAGGTAGCTTATACTGCAACTCCTACTAACCAAAAAACCATTATACCGAAACAGCGTACTGGTCAACAGTACACTATTTTGTGTAGGGGTGGGACATGAGATTCCACTCCACCACCCAGAGTAAGAGGTCCGTGCTACAATTGAGGAGCCCCGGGTCACTATTCCCTTGATTGCCCTGAACCCAGGAGGTCAGTAGGATGTGTGCCACTCTGCGCTAACTGTAAAGGCGAAGGCCATGTCACTGCTGAATGTCTTCAGCCACAACAATCGCGGTCTAAACCAAGGTTTGTAAACTCGCCTAGAGAAGATGACCCTCGGCCATCTAAAACTAACACTGACATGATAGTTCAGAAGATAGAAGTAGAGTCTGAATCATTAGATCAAAACAATCAATGGCCAGATTTAGATGTAGAAATAAATAAAGTAACTACTAGAAGTAGTAAAGATTCTTTAACTCTTAAAGATAAGAAGAAAACTAAGACGAAATTTTCGAAAACTACAAAAAATGCAAAAATTGCAACAAAAAAAGCCAAGGTCGCAGAACAATTAATAAAAATTCCTAATAGTAAAGAATTAGACCTTGATAGGCCTACTGAAAAACATTATGATGTTGATATTAGTTCAGAAGCTAAAAAGTTTTTAGACGAAGAAACTAGAAAAGTTAAAAAAATAACATTTTCAGATCTAGTTATAAGTAGCGAGATACCTAGAGATCCGTCGCCTCTTAGAAATTGTTCTAATGATATAGTAGAAGACCTTGTCTCCAAAATGCCCAATATAACTTTTAAACAATTATTAGATAATAATCAATATTACAAGAAAGAAATTAAGCAATTTTTGCAAAAGAAAAAGAAAAGAAAATCAAAGTTACCATTAGTCAACGTAGGATTAGTTAATTACGGTGATGAAGGTCAACCAAAGATCCAAGTAGTAATCAATGGCTGCATCTTAGATAGTGTACCCATAGATTTTGGATCTAGCGTAAACATAATGACTAAAGAAACAACATATTAATCAGACATTCATCATAGAATAGCACCCACCTTAAGACATTTATCCTTGCTTTTGCCATTGTTCAGAATAAGTTCAATGTGCAAACTAACTATATCCATGTGATCGCAGGATCCTTGTATATATATATTTTAGAATGCCTAAAAACATTTGAAAACAATATACCGAGTTCAAGGAATACTGCCAGAGCCAAGATATTGAACAGTAGTTTATCACTCCTTATTTACCTCAGGATGAGTATCTGAATAAGTTAGACTCAATTAACATTTTTGATGTTAAAGAAGTTGTCTCTAGTCCTAAACAAAGCTATTATTCCCTGATCTGTGGGAAATCTACACAGATTGGGAAGCTAACTATTCTCATTATTTGGAGGAAGTCAAAACAAATAATATACTTTGCTCCACTAATCCAATAACCAGACCATATCACACTTACAATTATGTAAATATTACTTCTCTCATTTCTTATGCCCTTTTATCTGTTCAACAACTGTACATTAAAGAAAATTTCCCAGAATATACATATGTTGCCGTCTCACTAACTGTCCCTTCTACTGAGATGTCTGAAATCCTTTTTGAAGATAGTTGGTACACGCACCTTGTAAACAACACTTTGATAGGTAACCCTCTTGCACCATTGGGAAATCAAGGAATGGGAGGATATCCAAATCTGTCATTCTAGGAAGATTACAATCAGAAGAATAATTATGACCTTGCTACAAAAGGAATGACCTTAGAGCAAGTTAATGAAGAAAATGAAGCCCGAGCTAAGGCTATTTTTCATAACAAGCCAACCAGCAGAAAGCGACAGAGAAGAAAGATAAATTGTTTGCGAGCCGCTGCACAGTTGAGGAAGGGGATATGTGGAGCCTTATGATCCCACATTATCCAAGTTATTGTTATATATTGTAAATCTTTTTAATTTTTATACATGTATATGTGCTATAGTGCCTAAATTCATGTAAAGGCCTATTTTCACTTTGTAGATTCACATATAGGGTAAAATTTGCGACGTTCTATAGAGACATAGTAGCGGATCTCAACCGACATTTTGACGGTTGGTAAACAACATCGAGGCCGATGATCGTTCCTATAAGGTCGACACTTCGTGCCATTGTACTTACGCATTTGCACAGTTCTGAGTACCAATAGAGAGAGAAGAGCAGGTTTCTATAACTTGAGCATACTTCTCCTCTGTCATCTTTTACAGTATTACTTCTTATCAATTGAGCGAATACACTCTGTATGATCTGTAACTGTTTGCGATACTGTTCTGTTTGCGTCACACATGTTTCTCATGTTTTACTGAATTTCAGCCACTCTAACGTGGATTTTCAGGCATCACCAACAATCAACAAGTCTGACTAATGTGTGCAGGGAATTAGCTAAAGCTGTTAAGAATAACCTATATCAGAACTTCTTTCAATTATGAATGAGCTATGTGTTTAAATAATGAACTTGTTTGATGCTTTGTTCTGTTTGCTTCCTACGATAAGAACTAATTCTCTATGTTTGATTAAGATGAATCTTTAGCCAATGCGATTCTGTTTGATGAATCTATTTGCTAGTTGTTGTCTGATCTGATTGCTTAACTGATATTCAAAGAGCGTGAAAGATAAAGTAATCTTTACAATTGCGGACCTTGATCAAATCGTTTCATCATTGGTGTTCCTGGATGCCAATTTACCCAAATATCTTTGGATAAGCAGATATGTTGCTGTAGCATTCACTGTGAATATTACACATCCCAGTCCGTTTACCATCATACATACATTTATCATACAAAAGATGAGATTATTCTCTCTCTTGGGGAACGATCAAACCTTTTATACTACTTAATTCATTGATTTTGTGAAAATCTACAACGACTAGGCCACCACACCTACCAACAAAAATCCTATTTTTATTTTTAATTTTTTTTTTTACCAACATCGATAAGTAAGCTAGTACAGTTTGAGTTTTGTTTTCCCTAGCAATGTTATCAAGTTGCAATACAATATTTCGTGAAGATTATCACCTGACTTTCACTCTCAAGACATTTCTCAAATAACTAACTCATCTTCATTGGATGTAGATATCATAGTCCTAATCTCATGCATCATAGTCACATGAGTCCGATCGTGTCAGTGGCAAAATGGAGCCATTTGACATGGTTAGAATGGGGTCCCTTGGAGAATCTTGGCCACTCTCAAGGTGAGAAGGTCCCTAAAGTCTCAAGTCGCTAACCTAGTTGCCTCTCGTTGTTGTTAAAGTGATCTGAATTTTTGTCGAATCCTTTAATTGCAAACTTCCAGTCTTCTTTGTGCCTTCATTCAGATGAATATTATATGGCTTCAAGATATATCTTCATTGGATGCAAGTATTGCAGTCCTAACCTCATGCATCGCAGTCACATGAGTCCGATCGTGACGTCAATGGCAGAATGGAGCCATTTAACAGGCTATAACGGGGTCTCTCGGAGAACCTTGGCTCCACTCCCAAGGTGAGAAGGTCCCTAAAGTCTCCAGTCGCTAACCTAGTCGTCTCTTGTTGTTGTTAGAAACAATTTGGATTTTCACGGAATCCTTTATTTGCGAACTTCCAGTCTTCCTTGTGCCTTCATTTTGATGGATATTCTGAGGTATATATGGCTTCAAGGTATATTTTAACTTCACTACATTCATGTGGCTTGACTTTCACTCTCATCACATTTATCAAATAGCTGACTCATCTTCATTGGATGTAGGTATCGCAGTCCAAATCTCATGCGTCGCAGTCACATGAGTTTGATCGCGACGTCAATGGCAGAATGGAGCCATTTGACAGGGTTATAATGGGGTCGCTCGGAGAACCTTGACTTCTACTCTCAAGGTGAGAAGGTCCCTAAAGTCTCCAGTCACTAACCTAGTCGTCTCTCGTTGTTGTTAGAAGTGATCTGGATTTTCGTAGAATTCTTTCTTTGCAAACTTCCATTCTTCCTTGTGCCTTCATTTCGATGGATATTTTGAGGTATATATGGCTTGAAGATATATTTTAACTTCACTACATTCATGTGGCCTGACTTTCACTTTCATCACATTTATCAAATAACTGACTCATCTTCATTGGATGTAGGTATCGTAGTCCCAATCTCAGGCATCGGAGTACATGAGTCCGATCGCGACGTCAATGGTCAGGATGAGGACGACTCAACTAGATCTAATTAGATAACATATCCAGTTTGAATAATCCAATTTTTAACATATCTCTGTACTTGGAACATTTATATATGAATATATATTGGTTTAAGTTAAGTCTCCTTCATCAATTTTTAAGTGTGTAAAATGTAACTCAAATATTTAAAAATTTGTTCATTAACAATTATGAACAAATGATTTTGCTTACCAACTTCATACGAAGTGGTGCAAAAGACTCTTGGGGTCGGATGGAGTCCATTTTGAGGGTAGAATGGAGCCAGTAAATTGGCTCCATTCAGCCCTAATTTTTTTGTTTGGGTTTTTAATCCCTCATAATAGGGTGCCATTTTGAAGCTTGGGATATACCAAGGGATATACCTATCCCTTGGAAAAGACATGCCACTAATAGCTTTTTGGGTGGGAAATACCTATATCCCTCGGTCTATACGTGCTTTAAACAAAGCGAAAACGAGATGACGAAGCCTTCATTATCGAGGTAATTATCGAGGATCTCCTTCCGATGCATACTCCAAGGTGTATACTGAGGTTTATGATGTTTTTTTAAAAAAAAATCATTCATAAAAGCCTCGGTAATCAGGTAAAACATCCAAAATGCTGTAGTGAATCACACCCAAATCCCTATAAATCATGTACATGCAAGCACTACAAGTTTTGATTTCAATCAATTATGGTTTTTATAGACCATTTCTAGTTAAAAAACCCCAATTTTTGGCTAAAAATCATGATTTAAGCACCCTTTTGACTTGTCAACCGACATGCAATCATTAGATCCTATCAATAATGACTGTAAAACATTAAGTACAATCTGAAAAACATACTAGATCAGTAGCTTTGATAAATTCCATGCAAAATTTTTGAATTCTAGGTGAAAAACCACAAAAAAACAAAATCCATTCTATGTTTGTTAGCCATATAAATAGCATTTAAACTTTATTAAACTCAAGGATTAATGCCACATAGACATAATAATTCCTAATTATCCTATGTTTGTTAGCCATATAAATAGCATTCAAACTTTATTAAACTCAAGGATTAATGCCTCATAGACGAGATTAGTTAAACTAATTAAAATGGATTAAGCAAAATTTGGCTTGTTTTGGGAGGCCCTTTTTAAGTCCAAAAGGGCCTTAATGCCTATGCCTTTAAGATGCCTTTAAGATTTGGATTGAGCCATGTATGCCCTAAACTTTTTCTAGCCTAGCAACTAGAAGAAGAATCTGGATCGTGGAGAAATATCTATATGTGGAGCATGAGAGAGAGAGGGAGAGAGAGAGAGAGAGAGACGTGATGTGTGTTGAAGTTGAGATATGCCGCTGAGCTGGATGAGGGAGGATTGAGTACAAGGAAGAACGTGTAGCCGACGTGAGGCTGCAAAAGATAACATTCACACTTTCTCATACATGTAACTTCTCTTGGCACGTTGCCAGTATAAAAACAAATAAGCAAACAAATTTAGAGCAACAAGTCAAACTGCAGAAACGAGAATTGGAGAAAAACTGGAAGAGCAAGCTACACACTCCAATCTGCCAGTGCATTCCTGCCGCCAAAGAATTATAGCTAGAATTGGTTTTAGGCCAGCAATAGAAGCTGTGTTTATGTAAGATTGCATTGTGATTCATTCACAGAACTCGTTCAAGGGACTGGCATTCGCAAATCATCATCTGGGCTGTGAAAATCAAGGCAGATATAGCCATAAATACAATCACAATGGCAGCTTTGACACAACTATACCCCACCCAGATTGTGGCTCACAGCTCCCTGGTCTCCCCAAAAGACAAGAGGGGTAATGGGTGTGTCCAGTACAGCCCCGAATAAACCGAGGAAGCACTGAGCCGGACTGGATGGCCAGCCCTCGCTACAAAATTGAGTTGTCTGAGAAGGACTTCATTGCCTGCAGCACACCCACCATCAGGCAGCCATCCGATCTGTTCGGAGATGGCCATCTGCTCAATGGGCTTGAATCCGGCATTGCAGGTTCGGATATAACTGTGGAGGAACTGCTGCAAAATGGCTTTGGAACCAGGAGTCGTGAGAGTGCATGGGATGAAGTGGCAGGCCAAGGAGTTGATGGAAGCAGTTTACTTGAGGAAAAGCTAAATGAGGAGAATCAATTGCATTTAGTGCATTCTATTCCAGCCAACAATGGCAGAGAAGCTGTCAAACTTACAAGCAGTGACATGCAGGCCAAAATAGATGAGCTACAACAGGAACTTTTGAAAAAGGAACGCCTGTCTAACTCTGAGCAGTATCATTTGTCTCAAAAACAGGTACCTCTATCAACAAATGGATCATCTTTTCTGAACTGTAGATCTGATGTGTTGTGCCTTTAATTTCAGCAACCTCATGACTGCTTTCGAAATTTGTTTGCATTGCGCATAGATCTACCCACAGAGACATCATCTCAAGTATGCTTATGCATAAAATTTTCAGAACTGACCCATATACATATGTGCTTGCAGAATGAAATTGCTGATTTGCGGTCACTGCTGCAAAGTATTCACGAAGATGTTGTTATAAAGAATGAAGAAACTGCAAATATGGAGCAAGAAATCGATACACTTCGGTGTCAAGTAGCAGCGTTGCGTTATCAGCTTAAGGATCATCTTGACCTCAGCAGCAAGAATAATGAAGGGAACTCTCTCCACAGCAAGTTGGAAGTGCAAGCTCCTGGTATAGAAGCATCCACTTTCTCAGAAACTGATCTCAAAAACTTCAAGAAGGTGAGCAATTGTATTCTTTTGTCCTTCATACCAGCACACGAATACATAAACCAATCGATGTGACATGGAGCGTGTTAGCACTGAAGATACGTAATGTATCAATGTCTAGAACTTATAATTGTCATATGTTAAGTGTTTTACTTTTGCAGCTGATGAAGTATTCTGTTCTCACTTGTGGAGTAGGAAATCATGGAAACAGAAGGTTTTTGGCTACTAGAAAATGAACAGAAAGCCCTGAAGAAAATGGACTTTGCAAGACGGATGTATCTTGCAGCTGTTTTGACAGCTAGAGAAAACCCTGGAGAAGAAACTCTTGCACTTGCAGCTCAATCCAGAATGCAGCTCCAACAATTATTAATTCAACCTGGGTTTTCAGCTCCAATTGATAGAAGCATGGCCAACCCAAATCTAGCCTTTCAGATGTTCTAGAAAATATTTTCAGTGAGTAGGTACAAAACTAACTCATGCGGAATTTTGACTGACTAATTTCAACCTCTGAAATCTTGAACTTTTTTGGATTTGTTTACTGTACTCACTGATATATGAAGCCATAGCTGTTTCAGAAGACACTACATCAATATAAAAGCAGGCATCTTTCAACAAATTGACTGTAGCAAGAACCAATCCATGGAGGTGGTTCAGTGCATGAGATCTAATGAGAAATAACAATTGTTTATGATGGTTCTAATTACGTAACAAGTTGATGGTCGTGGTTGACATCTAGCACGATTACGTACTCTTATACCCAGGTGTGAATGAATTTTCATATGGTAAGCATAATCTTTGCAACCATTTGGACTTAAATAGGGATCAAATTTCAGCAGTATTTATTTTAGAGATTGGATTTTGTAACTATGCGTTGATTCAGTCAAAAGCTGCAAAAATTTTGGCATTTAGAAAACTCGCGGCTAGTTAAATGATAGTTGCATCCACAAGCCAAAATTAAGTGGCACAAATAGTATTACACTGAGAAGTAAAAGGAAGAAATAAACAGACATTAGGAAGCTATGTAGGACTCTACGTGTGGTCTGTCAGGAAAGACACTGCGTAACTATTGCAAGATAGCTGTAATTTTTCATTGACTGTACAAGTTGCACTGTATCAAGGACTTTGTCAACAAAACAATTTGGGCAAAGTGGCTGCTATGAGATATGAATATCTGAGTAGTAGTTAAACATTGCTAATGCTCTAATTTCTATTCAATGATATCAAATTCTTGATGAATTCTTATTTCAATGCTTGGTTGATATACACATTGTTTCTATCAATTGTTCTAAGCACACCTAGATTTTGCAATGATGGACATGCACCTATATGATGACCAGCCAAAAAGGACTTTTCTCTTGCACTTTGCAATATAGCATTTGCCATGTCCTCAACTGCAGCATCATATAAGCTCAATCTAGTTGAATAACTGTCCACAGATTTCCAAACGCTATGCACAACTTCGAACAAATTAGTGGTTGGTGTTGTTGACTCCTCTTTGAGGCCCATCATCTGCGGTACAACCATCAAAATGTGACCAATATTGTTATATAATACACATTTATATTAAACTACAACAACATATGTACTCAACCTAACAATAGATTTTTCCCATCTGTGTATTCTATTCCACCACCATAGTAACCAAGCCTCCAACTGTTGAAATTCATTTTTATAAGCATTTCCAATTTTCCACCAATTACGCCTTTGCTTCTTGCTAATTGCTGGCTTTCTTTTGAAGTAGTCTAAGGTAGATGGTAAGAAGATAAATAGGATAGACCTGTAGAACGTTTTTGTTATCAATCTAATGCATATTTTGCTTTGTGTTCAGTCGTATTTTCAGATCTTGCTTCTGAGTTTGAAGCCTTGCGTGTGTGCCCATTGAGTGTGTCTGGGTAGGCTTGTTTTCTCATTTTCTGTTGCAGAGTTGAAGCTCTGTGTAGCTTCTGAGTTTGGCTTATTGTTCACGTCTCTCCTGTGCCATCTTTTACATGGTATCAGAGCACTAGGTTCATTCTAGGCTGACCTCTAGTGGGTGTTAGGATGTTGTAGAGGGCTGAGGAAAGATTCACCTAAAGTTGTGAGTTTCCAAAATGTCTGCAGTATAGTCTGGTTACATGAGTTTAAGACCTCAACCATTCAATGAGATTGGTTATGAGGGGTGGAAGCAAATGATGTGCCTCTACCTAAAAGGAGAGATGGGACTGAGCAAAAGCCAATGGTGACTGATCCTGCAAACAGACTACAGCAAAAAAAGCTTTTGGAATGGACCAGGAAAGACAACAAAGGAACTGCTTGTATTGCTATGAAGAGAATGAGCCAAGAGCGTGGGGAATCCTCAACCCCTGAGCAAGCTTGCTACATGAAAAGCAAGTACAATGCTGGAATTGCAATAGCTTTGGGCATATTGCGAGATGGTGTTCTCAAAAGAGAAATCACCAGAATGGAACAAAAGCTAATACCGTTGAAGCTCAACCGCATCTTGAGGAAATTCCATCGCTTCTTGAAGAAAATTGCTTGACAGAAGATGTTTCCTATGTGGCTCAGCCAGTTACAACACTGACAGTGGATTCAGGTTGTACCTCTGTTATGCTGCTGATGAATAAAAAGCTCTTGAGTAGCCCACAAGAAAGAACAGGCAGTGGGGTTCAGCCAATGTGGAAGCTTCTATAAGTCCAACTGAAAATTTTCAGATGCCCCTTATGAATGGGGAAATGAAAGATATGGCAGGAGCATTGCTTGTATACCTGGCTTAAGAAAG
This sequence comes from Diphasiastrum complanatum, assembly GCA_029204225.1. NCBI lineage: Eukaryota > Viridiplantae > Streptophyta > Lycopodiopsida > Lycopodiales > Lycopodiaceae > Diphasiastrum > Diphasiastrum complanatum. Next base: position 18,994 of record MU831835.1, on the reverse strand, counting down.
TCATCGCGAATTGTTCGCGACACTTGTCTCTTCACGGCATTTTCATCTTTCGCGAATTGTTCGCGACAGATAACAACTTTGAGCATGAAGAAGAAATCCAGAATATTTCACGAACTCTTCGCGACATGTGAGTGTGAAGAACAGTCCAAAAGATTTCGCGAATTATTAGCGACAATTTTGCGACATCTGAGGTTTGAACAAGAAACAAAATATTTCGCGACGAGATTCTGTTCGCGAATCTTTTGAGCTTTAACAAGAAAGCCATGAGCTTCTACAAATAATTGTTTCGCAAATCTTTCGAGGTTGATCAAGACTAAAAATGTTTCGAGTTCGCGTTTGTTTCTTATCCTTTGTCAAGTAAACTGCGCGCTTTGTTAGTAGAATCAAGATCTGTCTGATCAGTTGTTCTATGGCTCCCTCTCAAAGTGGGCAGTTCGATTAATCTTCTCCGTTGCTTCTCAAACAAAGCTTTACTAAGTGGCTTCGTAAAGATATCAGTTGTCATGTCCGTTGTTGGTATGAAGATTGTCTTCAGTATCTTCTTCTTGACTAAGTCCCGAATCACATGATACTTGATAGCTATGTGCTTCGTTTTCGAGCAAAATACAGGATCTTTTGTAAGATAGATTGCTGAAGTATTATCCATTAACAAGACATAAGGTTCAGAAATAGATTCATCAAATCCTTCCAACATCTGTTTAATCCAAATCAGCTCGTTTGCCATCTTGGCTACTGCTACATATTCCGCTTCACAAGAAGATTGAGCTACTGCTGTTTGCTTCTTGCTTATTCAGAGTATGGCTGCCCCAGATGCATGCAACGATCCTGGGTTCTGATTATATTGGCTCAGCCTGTATACTGCAAATGCTATATCAGGTATGGGGTTGTCTACTAGATATAACAATGATCCAATTAGCCTATGGTAGGGTGTTTTGGCCATTCGTTCCTCTTCCTTGAGAGTCTGCAGACAATCTGCCTTGCTCAGTATTGTTCTAGGTATCATGGGAGTATGCACACATTTGCATTCGAGTATGTTGAAGTCTTCAATGATCTTTTGAGTGTACTTTTGTTGGTGCAGATACAACTTACCACCTTCAAAGTCTCTCATGATCTGCAAGCCTAGATAAATTTTAGCTTCTCCTAGGTCAGTGATCTCAAATATTTCAAAAATGTCTCTTTTGACATTTGAAACTAACTTATCTCTTCTTGAGAAGATAAGTGTGTCATCAACATAGATAGCTAGAATGATTATTTTATTTTGGACATGCTTGATATAGACATTTGACTCAACAAATAGAGGTTTGAAGCCTAAGGAACATAGTGCTTCGTCCTTCTTTCTATGCCATTGTCAAGCTGTTTGTTTCAAACCATAAATGTTTTTATTCATGTGAAATCCTTATTTTGGATATTCTTGACTTACAAAACCAAGTGGTTGGTCCATAAATAAGTCTTCTTCCAATTCTGTGTGTAGGAAAGTAGTTTTCTCATCCACAATATGGATTTTTAGATCATGAGCCACTGCATACGCAAGCAAATTGATGTATGTTTGACTACTAGTGAGAAAGTCTCAGTGTAGTTGATTCCATACTTTTGTGAAAATTGTTTAGCAACTAACCTTGCCTTGTATCTGATGTTTTCTCCATCAGGACCTGTTTTGATCTTGTAGATCCCCTTGCACTTGACTGGTTTTCTGCCATCAAGTATAGGTGCAAGTGTCCATACATTGTTCTTATACATGGATGACATTTCGTCCTCCATTGCCTGAATTATGATCATCAACAAAATCTTCGTCTAATGCCAAAGATGATCCAAAATCGATATTTCTTATCTTGTTGATAAGATTGTCAATCGATGTGTTATAAGACCTTGACACCAATGTATTATTCTGCAAGAGTGAAACATTACACAACAATTAGTTTTATTTTTTTCAAAAAAAATACAAAAATGTGTATGATAAGAACAATACTAAATAGTCAAAATGTACCTCCAAATCCACATCGGGCTCCTCAATGTGCTTTCCAAACTTCCACAGATGTTGCGCCACTATTCGTCTTTCTCGAATTTTCAATCCTTTGTATTGTTTGCAATCACAATATATCTTTTCATTGTACCTCTGTTGATACTAATTTCATTTTACAATTACAAAAATGATTAGCTTAATGTTACAAGCTAATTTATATGTGTATAAATACAGTCCTAAGTTTTAAACAAATAATTATATAGTACCTGCGATTTAGGTCGAGGCTGGGCACCAGAACTTGATGACGATGATGTTTCACTAAGTCTTTGCTCAAGCATTTGTGCTCTTTTTCGTGATTTCTATTTGTAATAATATTGCATCTTCTTTAACTTTTTGCTATCTTGTGGAGGCGTTGTGCTTTAAACAATCGTAGAAAAAAACAAAAAAGTTATATTCAACACACAATGCTGCAAATCCAAATGTTAAGTCTTTTCACTCCTCTCCACTCTTTTCTCAATCTCTCCACTCTTCTCTCTCTCTCTCCTTCTCTCTCTCTCTCTCTCTCTCTCTCTCTCTCTCTCACACACACACACACACACACACACATCTTTCACTCTCCAATTTCCAATCTCTCTCTCTCTCTTTCACACACTCTTTCATACCTCCTTTTCATTTTTCACACATTTAAAAGTTTGCTTTTCTTTTTCACTCTCTCACACATCTCTCTCTCTCTCTCTCTCTCTCTCTCACACACACACACACACACACATTCTCATTTTTCACATTTGATATCTTTCCAAGTTCTTTTCACAACTTCATATCTTTCTCTCAATAGTCATGTCTACTAGCGGTAGCGGAGCATCAAGGAGGAGGCCAAGATCCTCTTCCGGTGGAAGAGGACAAGCCGAGATCGGATTCCATTCGAGTGCGAGATTTTTATACTATGCTATCTCCCAAGGAAAGGCAACAGATGAAAGCCCTTTGTCTTTCCGAAGGAAAATCCGATCAACAAGATCGTGGATTCGTTTCGACGGACATGTCGTCAGAAGAATCCACAAATATTTTCTATGACCTTGATGAGGACAGTTCCATCATCATGGACATTAGGGGTAAGGTCGTCATCAATAGATTGCACGACCTTACTCTTAAATACTTTGGTCACGATTTGTTTAACCCTTGGGAGCAACAAGACCAAGGGGACAAAGACGAGATACTTGATATATTGTACCCTAAGTTTTCACAACCAAATCGATATAATGACAAATGGGCGAAGACGAGTATGTGTATGCATATCTGTCATAAGCGCGAATCATTAAGACGATTATGTAGTAAAGGCAAGAAGAGCCCGGGATGGGCATCTAAAAAAAGATTGGAAAAAAGTTGTTTATGAATCCAACCATCCTAATCCCGAGCGCTTTAAGCAACAAAGAGAGGCAACAAAATAAAGGCTTAATCTTTTAGGCCAATCTCACCTTGGATCGAGAGGCAAGGCCAATATGCATGCCCAATTTGTAAGCAATTCTCTTTTAGCTAATTGCATTTCATATGTTTATTGTTTATCAATAATTTTTTGTTTTTTTCTAATCATCGATTTGTGTTGATGTAGATTGAAGATTATGGGCGTAAGTATACAAATGCCGAGTACAATATTGGATATCGCCATGGCTATAGTGCCTTGGTTGATCATCTTGCGGCACAATCTTATTTTCAGATTGTTGTCTATTGCTAAATACTTCTAGGTAGATTAGTTCTTTAGAATGAATGACCATCATTAAATTGCATTGTTTCAACACATGGTGATCTGTGACACCTTGGATTAATTTATGTATCATGAATGTCTATCACATGTGTCTATGTGGTAGCTCCATTTAGAGTGATTGTGTCTACATGTAGACCACAAGTGATTTCTTAGTTTTTTAGAGTGATACTTGCTTGTAAATAACTCAATTATGTAAATAGCTACTTGGAACATATCGCTAATAATGCACTCAATTATCACACATTAAAAAGTGAATTCATTTAATTCTTGAGAAGTATAGTATTCTTTTGCATCAAAACTATAGTTCTTGTAGCAGTATTAGTTGACAACCAAAGATCTGAATGATTCCAAATATCAATCATCTGATAAATGACTGGTGTTTTTTCTAGCATTTGGTATCAAAACCTGATCATCTTACTACAATAATTTTCTATCAAATATGATCACGTGTTATGGAAGCTAAAAGCTACTATTTTCTAGTGACAAGGATCGAGTCCTTAAAAATTAGACCATTTGAATAGTGGTACGTGACTATTCAACGACGAGTCATCAAAAGTCAACAAATCACCTACTTTGTAGTAATGAATGTTAAAGTTAGACACTTATGGAATTTAAAAACATCGGATATGAAAATTTGAGCTGATCATATATGTATTTGCATGATCTTTGACTAAAAAATGGAGTGCCATTGAAACTTTCCTTAAATACTAGGAAACTTGACTCATGTGAAGTATCTATTATTGATGTTTAATGTAATTCTTGTAACATAGTAGGTGTTAGATCCCGGACTCGCTCGATCGGTTACTTGAGGGCCAGCAGCCCATAGTCATCTAAGGCCAGTGACTAGAGTGGACATCTGTCTCGAGCTGGGACCGGTGTGTCACAAGTATTGACCTGGTATAAACGCCTGACAAGCTATTAGAGATGCGGTGGGTTATGACCGTCGGGATCCTAGCCGCCAATGACAAGATTCTAGCCGACAAGTAGTCGGAGTGACGTAGCAGGTCACGGGTCTTTGGCGAGGCACGAGGGTGGTACCCTATGAGTCACTTAGTATTCACAAGTCACAGGGGTCATGCATGCCAGGTGGACTGATCACCCATAGGTGGATGCCATGGGCCAGTTGACAAGAATAGTAGGTAGAAGGACTCAAAGAGGGGGGTGCCTATGTTTGCGAGGATCGTTCTTTACCGGCCTTTTAGGATTCTTTAAGAGCTTAGCTTCTGACAATTGGTATCAGAGCCTCGTTCTAGAGAGATAAAAGCTTGTTCTAGAGAGAGAAAGTGGAAAAAACAACAATTTTCTTAGTTTTTTTTGGGGAGATTGCAAAAGGAGAATTGGGGGAATTGATGCCTTGCAATGAAGCGCTGGTGAATATGGAGCTTTGCCTTGATTTGATCCAAAAAAAACAAGAATTTACATATTTGAAAAAAAAATTGAACATGAAAAGATGAATTTTGTAGGAAACAAAAAATGGCCATAACTTTCTCTACGCTTATCGGATTGCTATGAGAATTTGGCAGGTGATTGGGGGTGCTAGATCGCTACTAGAGAGGCTGAAAATCTGAGAAAATATTCAAAAATCACTGATTCTGATAAAAAAAAATGATTTTGGATGTTTTTTAGAGGTTTTGGGGTTGAAACATCATAACTTATCCGCCGTGACATGAGATTTGGCATGAAGACTGATGTGTGGAATTCAAATACGTGATGTTTATCTATGCTTGAAATAAAGTGTTCCTCTCATAAATTTCAACATGCTATTAGAGACAAACGCAAGCATTCATAAATACACGAATCAATAAATGTGTTTGAGGTCAAAATTGAGCTACTTTTTATTCTTGGAGGTACTAGAGTTTTGGTTTGAAATCAAACATTTATTTTTGGAGTTGATCATGAGATGATGCACTATGAAGGTGGTTTCATTTCAATGTCCTTGTGACTCAAAAATCAAGAATGAACCATATGGAAGTCCCCAAAAATTGCAAACAACTTGAGAAGACAATGTTTGGATTTTTCTCCAAATTTGTTGGTGTCTAGTCCTACTAATAAGGTCACCCTACTACTTATCCAATAGTGACTTACTTCAGAAGTTTTGACTGATAGATGAGTATTTTACTTCGTTTTTCCCTCAAAAATAGTAAAGAACTCTTCATCTTACCTTTGCTTGATTACGACAGGACTAGAGATATATGTATCTTGATTCTCTTTTAGATATGTTAAAGGCCCATGTGCATATGAAGATTGATGTCAATGATCAATGACTGAGGGATGCTAGCCATGTGATAAACTCTGTATGGCTGAGAGATAGTCGATTGGTGTATAACCCTTTATAGGCTATACCTTTGGAGGCCTGGAAAACCTCTATTAGCTATAAAGGTATGACTTGGTCGATAAAACATATTGTTCGATTTATCTCCTATGCTCTCCTAAATCCTATGTTAATCTGCCTCCATTCATGCTACTGTATTTTACTCGTGTTGTCGCACAGTCTGCATATTTACATATAAAATAAGACAGGCGAAAAATGCGACCGTCTGCATAAATACAAGTAAATTTCCATAGGCGGAAAAGGTACCAAAGGTGCCCTTATAGAAAAGTGAAAGTACCTTGTAAATCAGTTTTTAAGGCATTCGTCAGAGTGTCACGTTTTTCGTATTTTCATCAATGTTAATTTTAGCGAAGGCTGACGTCGCGGCCTTCTCACGCTCATCCAATGCACGCTGTAATCAGATTTGACAACGACACCAGCCACTCATGATCTCCCATAGACAACACATCCACTTTTGTACCTTCTTCATCTGCACAGTTGTAAAAATTATGTATATATATTGAATACCATTTGCGTATTCAACAAGATGAACAAAAACAATATCAGAACGACATCAGAATAGAAGAGAGAGAACGAAATATCACCGACAATCAGAGATAGACATTGTAGATGCTTTCGCACATTGATTCTTTTCTTCTAAATGTATTGTCAATAATAGGTTCATCACCTTTACAGATTGCATGATCAGCTTTGTGAGGCACGCATTTATGTCCGCTATTGTTTTTGTGCTCACTTGCATTATTGACCGTATATTTTGTTATACTTAATCTGATTACAGCTCTGTTTGTTCTGCGTTCAGATTTGTGTCAATATTGCAGTGCTTTTCTACGTTTTGTCTGGCTTTCTGACTACCTAATCTGGATGTCTGCTCTGCACAAATGATTATTAGTCTAGCTGTTCGCGACTAATATTTAGTCTTGCCTTTCACGACTAATTCGCGACTCATTATCAGTCTAGCTCTTCACGATGTTTTGATGCTTAATGTTTGGCTACGTAATCAGATCGACCGTGATTTCTATCACTAATGTTTTGTTTGAGTTTGATAGGTGTAGTCATGCTTGAGAAAAGAGTGAGATAGCTTATTACACTGCGCACAACTTGCTACTGCTCTCGCAATATAGAACTATGCAAATCTGCACCCTTCAGCTCCATAATGTGCTCTTCCCCCTCCTTTGTATTATGCTCAAACCAAAATTTCACCTTCTCTTCAGAAGCCATGCCTTCTTCGTAAAAGTCCTCAAAGTCCCAATCTGATGTCTTCCAGTTTCTTCTGATGGCATGACAGCGTGCCTGCCTTGCCTGGAAATTGAGCACCCTCCTGTATGGCCTGTGATGAGTGGCGAAAGTCAGAGGCCGTTGATCAATGTCTCTGAATGTAAGCCTAACCAGTATTGGATCATGGGCTTCCTTCCATTGATCTGCGTTGCAATAGTCCTCTGCTATCGATAAGAGGGGCAAGTCCAAAAGCTCTGGGTCCAGGACATGGCAGATTATGTCCTGGTGCTTATCCAATAGAAAGGTCAGCTTGAGAGTATCAAATGCATACTTGATGGGTGCGAAGAGAGGGAGGCCATTTCTCGGATCATCGATGTCTGAGAAGCCTAAAATATTCTCTGTCTGAGAATCCCATTTTTTCTTGAAGAGATGGCATGCTATCAGGCTATCTGATTGCACAGGGTAGTTTAGCATCATGCAATTGAGCCTGTCGGCTTTTCCTTGGATTTCTCTGTTACTATATCCATACGCTTTGAGCACAGCTTGTCTGAAGGTCTCACCTTCTTGTAATGTAGCCTGGTCAGCTGCATAGATGCAATGTACTACACCAACACATTGTGTGTCTCCTTTGATAGCCATCTCAGCATCCACGAGGCGGCCAAGAAGGTCCACCTTGTCAGCCATCATCAAGACTATCTCTTCCAGCTTCCTGAACGCAGCAATATTGAAGTGGTCTAGCCTCAAAGGAGGAGTCACCCTCACTTGCAGTTTTTCATTCGAATGGAATAATTCAGAGGAGTAGCCGCGCTCATCCGTCTCCAGTGGCTGCCAGAATTCTTCATCCGGCCTTTTGAACTGAAGCCGTTGGGTGAGGTCTTCGCTTCCAAGGATGGCATTGGTGAGAAAAATCCTACCCTCATTACAATCAGGACGTAATGGATCTGCATGCAGGTGAAATATCTCTTTGTCTCTGCTTTGATCTACCCACTCTAGTTTCACCACTCCAATGCGATTAAGCTTTTGATCTGGTGCCATTTCTTCATTAGGAAATGGTTCCATCCAGCAATAAATCTGAATTGAAGCTCATCAGTGGAGAGCGTCAGTTGCTCTGAATATCAAACCCACTTGATGGAATTCTAGTTTGCAGCAGCATGTACCAGAAATGAGACGGAGAATGCGAACTTTCTCTAGTGCAATGACTGACCAGCTAAACACAAATGCTGCAGTTGCTTACTCTCAGAGACGTCGATGAAAGAGAGAGAGAGAGAGAGAGAGAGAGAGAGAGAGAGTGAGACAGAGAACGTCGCGACTCTGTTTCACGGTTGAGGAGGTCCGTATTACGCAAGTACCCTGAATATAAACTTCGATGTTGGAAAATGTATTATTCTTTTTGCTACTAAGGACTAGGTATTGTTTATGAGGATCTAGGTCCACATCATGTTATCATGTTAGCAAGACGAGCCACTAGGCGGCGAATCTAGATGCAAGGCTATAGTCCCCTGTCGGATGAACGATATCTAATGTAGCATAGTAGGAGAGGAACTCCAGGATCTCAAGGCACTTCTTCACAAATACCGCGAGTGTCTTGCTTGGAATTACACTAGCTAAAGGCCATATCGCTAGATGTTGTGGTTCACACCATTCCACTGGTTGATGGCGCAAAACCCACAGTTAGTAGGCCATATAGGTCTAATCCACACTATGCCCAAGCAGAATTGAAGAAGTTTTTGGATGTGGATTCATCTATGAGATGGAACACATCGATTCAGTATCGCCTATTGTGATAGTACCTTGAAGAAAAATGGGAAACTCGGAATGTCTGTGAACTACAAGAAACTGAATGATGTAACCAACAAGGACCATTTTCCTTTACCATTCACAAAAAATGTATTAGAGAGAATAGCCGGAGCAGAAGCCTATAGTTTTCTAGATGAGTTTAGTGGCTATAATCAGGTGTAGATAGCCCCAAAATATCAGCACAAAACTGGATTCTCCATTGAGTGGGAAAGATATGCCTACAGAGTGATGCCATTTGGATTGTGCAACTCTCTGAGCACTTTCCAACGAGTGATGAGCTATGCCTTCAAGGACTTTTTTTAGAAGTTTTATGAAATTTTTATGGATGACTTGTGTGTCCACTCCTCTAGAGCCCAACATCTAGCTTGTTTAGAGAAAGTGTTCTTCCAGTGTCGATTATTCGGCATATCCCTAAACACAGCCAAATGCCAATTTCTAGTCACGCACGGTGGCATAGTGCTAGGTCATGTAGTTTTGAGGCATAGTATCGCCACTGATGTCGACAAGATCCGCATAATACTTGCTTTGCTTGAGCCAAGAACTGTACGTGATGTATACATCTTTATGGGGCATTGTAATTATTATTGGAGGTTTGTCCTGAATTTCGCTAAGCTGGCCCGATTGATCTACCAGGTGACAATCCAACTAGAATGGACAGCTGAGCCATTGAGGCTTTTCATAGACTCAAGAAGGCCTTAGTTACTGCAGCAATCCTTCGACCCCCTATCTGGAACATAAAATTCCATGTCCATACAAATGCCTCTAAGTATGCCAAGAGTGTTCTGACACAGCTTGGGGAGTACAAGAAGGATTACCCGATTTATTTCGCTAGTAGGCAGTTGATTCCCGTGGAGATGAACTATATGACCACCACATGAAAAGTGCTAGCCATGGTATATAGTGTGAAGAAATTCTGCCATTACTTGCTAGCCAATCCATTTGTCTTCTTCGTAGACCACCAAGCCTTCCTGTATTTGGTAAATAGAGCATGCACGACCGGAAGAATCACTTGATGGCTATTGCTTCTCTAGGAGTTGGACTTTAAAATAGTTGTTTGCAAGGGAAAACAACACTATCTCGTTGATCACCTCTCACGAATCCGCAATGTTCTTGATAGCAGAGGGGTCGATGACGAACTCCCTGATGCCATACTATTCCACATCGATGTCGTCCTTAAGTGGACTATCGATATAGTTGGATATCTTATGTCGGGACATCCTCCCCCTGAGATGAGCAAGGTAGAACGACGCAGGTTAATCATTAAAAATGCCCCTTTCACGTTAATAGGAGGAAAGTTTTCTCACATCTGTAATGATGGAATCATATGTCATTGTGTCTTACCGCACGAAGTGTCTCAAGTCGTAAGTATCGCCCAAAAGGAATAGGGGGAGGGCATTTCACTGCCGAAGCTACCAATAGGGATGTTAGCATGAATTCGGGAACAGAAATCTAGAATGAACTCATGGAGAGGATGATTGAGCCCTATATATAGACTTTTTTGGTCAGGAAATCGTAACGTCTCTCAGAATTCGTCCTCAGTTACCTACAATTTCCTAGTGAGGTGCGTGAATTTTGAGGCCCTGTTCTAAGGGCTGGCGAATTCCTATAAGTGATTTTTTTGTACAAAAATGTGTAAAATTGTTGACAATACAGAATTTGGTCTGATCAAAATTCGCGGACATGACAGAGAAATCGTGGAGATAATTTTGAGGCTCAGCAAATTATCTACGAATTTTGTCAATGAGGATCTGATGCAAAAAACTAATTTTTTTTATTTTTGAAAAGTTTTTCTCTGAGATAGAATTCGTGGAGGTAATAAATGGATCGTGCATACTAAAAAAGGTGTTGAGAGAATTCAATCTGATGTGATTGTATAATAAAAGTTCTGAAAAAGAATGGTTCTTGTGGTTTGCATAGAAAAAGACTGATTGTAAGCCTGATTTGATAATATCTTGATGTTCTAAAACAAGAAAACATAGCAAAAAAATTGTTGAAATGGCAAGCAAGCAGTAAACATAATTAAAGAAAAAAAATTAGGAAATAAACAACTAATACATATCAAGATAAAAACATGGCTCATTGTACTATATCAGTCTGCTCCCATTGACCATAGTGTCTAAAAGATCGCCTTGTAGGATTTGGAGTTGGACATATCCGGAGGCAAATATCTTTTGAATGACATAAGGTCCTTGGCCAGAAAATTTGAGTTTTTCTCTGAATGCTTTGGCTTGGTATAACAAGACCTTATCTTGGCCATATACTAGCTGGAAAGGGGTTGAGCCTGTGGCTCGCTTCGAGGTAGTGCGGTAGGCCCATAAAGCAGCATGAAGTTTTAGTTCCCAATCGGATCGGCTGGACTCGACAGTTTTGGTGAGAACTCCACATAAGATTTTGTTTTTGGATTCTGCCTGGCCATTGCATCATGGCTAATACGGGAAACTTTTGCAATGTACCACAAAAAATTTAGAAAGTAGATCGGCTATGACAAATTTAAGAAAATGTGTACTCCTATCGCTGATAAGTTCTAGAGGACATCCAAAATGAATGATAACTTATTCATAGAGAAATTTTGCGGTAGAGCGAGCGTTAGCATTGCGAACAGCTCTTGCTTCAGCCCATTTGGTACAATATTCCATAGCTACTATGATATAGAGGGATTGAGTGTGTCTATCAACGAGACTAATGGGTCCAATATAATCAATTCCCCATTTATGAGAAGCTTGAACAATTGTGACAGGGTGCAAAGGCATGTAGTCAGTCTTTTGAAATTGTTTGATTCTTTGACAAACATCACAAGCCTTAGTGTAGGTGTGCGTATCCTTAAAGAGAGTCATTAGAGGAGTTTTGAGTTCCAAAAAGACCCTTTAAAAATATTATAACACTAATACTTTTGACTTGCCATAACTTTTTAATCATAGTTCAAAAGTATGTCATGTAACATGCCATTGGAAAGTCCTTGTTGAGCGCTTTCCAATGCACCAAACTTCGCTAAATTCGGACTTACCACTAAAAAGTTATGACATTTTTAGTGTGGAATCAAAATGTGCACTTAAAAAGTTAAGTTACGTAGATTTCAAATTTGAGTGTTTTGATTGGTCCATGTGTAAGAAAAAATTGAGAAAAAATATAAAAAGAATCTTTACAAAGGGTCTTTTTTGGATTTAGAACTCCTCTAATGTGGCCATCAAAATCCAGCCAAGAGGATTTTCTTAGCAGCCATTTCGGAAGAGAAATGTCCTGCTCCAACACCTTCATGAGTGAGAGAGATAATAGAGGGTATTTCACCTTCAGTAAGACAACGTCGGATAATTCTATCCAACTCTTGCTTGTATAGTTGGCCTGCAATTAATGTATAAGGTTTGGTTTTGGATGCACATTGTTCAGTTTAGATAAAGATGGATCCATCTGCCCTGAAGTTAAATATTCCAGTGATTTCCTTGGCCCAAACAAGTGTAGAGTCAACTTGAAATAAGATGACATCGGGTAAATCGTCATTGACACCTTGATCTGGACTTGGTAGGTTAGGGATTCGAGATAGATGGTCTGCTAAAAAATGTTGAACTCCCTTTTGAACCATGATCCTAAACTCAAATTTGCACAGTAATAGGATCCATCGAGTAATACGACCGATTGTCCGTTGATGAGATATAGGAGTGCTTGATGATCAATGAAGAAGGCAAAAACTTTTCCCATAAGATAACGGTGAAACTTCTGAACCTCATATACATGCCAAAGCTTCACGCTCGGTAGTGGTATAATTGACTTCAGCATGTATTAATTGTCTATTGAGAAATCATATTGGATAATCCTTTTTGAATTCTCCCGGTTGGGTGAGCACTGCTCCCATGGCATACTTTGATGCATCGGTATGCACATGGAATTCTTTGGAATAATCAGGAGCCCGGAGGATAGGTGCATTGGTAAGGGCTTCTTTCAGTTGATTGAATGCGACTCATTGTTCATCAGTCCATTTGGGAACAACTACTACGTTATAGATTAATCGTGCTTTATTAGCGAAGTCAAGAATAAAGCACCAATAGTAGTTGGCATGGCCTAGGAAATAATGCATTTTGCAAATGGTACGGGTAGATTTTGAATGATAAGGATCTTGTTCGGGTCAGAGTTGCGATGTTGTTTTTTGAAATGATATGTTCTAACACAATATCATGTATTACCCAGATCTGGCATTTTTCAAGATTCAAGGAGATGCCAAAGCGTTGACATTGGACAAAAATTTTCTCAAGCATAGACAAATGACATGTTTTTTCGGAATGTTCCCCTAAATCGTCCAAGTAGACCTCTAGGCTATCTCCCATTTGCTGAGAAAAGCAAGCTTGTAACATGTTGGAAAGTGCTAGGAGCATTACAGAGACCAAAAGACATGACTTTCCAACAAAAGGTTCTCCATTCTATGGCAAAAGTGATTTTATGTTGATTTTCTTTAGCAATTTGAATCATATTGTATCCCCTAAAGCCATCTAAGAAGGAGTAGGCCTCATCTCCTGCTAGATTTTCTAGGATGGATTCTCTGAAAGGTAATGAGAAATGATCACGTTCTATGACAATATTAAGTTTCTTAAAATCGACATAGATCTGGAGTTGTCCATTTTTCTTAGGAACGATGACGATTGGGGAGACCCACTCAGTATGTTCGATTTCATAGATGAATTCTGTATCCAACAAGCATTGTAATTCTTCTTTGATTTTGGCCTTGTAGATCGGATTTCATTTGTAGGGACGACTAGCAGTGGTCTCGCACCCGGTTTAAGGGGAATACAATGCACAACTACCTGGGGTGAGACGTTGTCATGTCTTTATAGGACCAAGCAAAGACATGTCGATATTTGCGTAGGAGCTTTTCAAACCTTCTGCATTGTTCTCAATTGAGATGAGCCCCGACATGGTATTCGTTACTTTCATTTGGCTCACTCAAAGAGAGAGTGATGGTTCGGGATGGACCTTCGTAGAGTGAATTACCATTTGACTCACGTTGAGCTTGGGGTAATTGGATGGTTACATCCTCGATCGTATAGTCTTTAAAGTATGCAGGCACATCATGGGATGGTGATTCAAGGGGGGCCTTGCCTTTCAACTGTCTGGATGGTGATTTGCGAGGTTCGGAGATTGGTGTATGAGCGGATGCGATTTCAAAAACTTTACTAACAGTGGTAAGGTCTCCAGGTGGTTGAATTTGAAGGGGTTTCTTCATCTTTTCTTTCATGGTATGGCCACGAGGTTGTTGCTTCGGAGGACGTGAGGTGTGGGGATGAGGAAGTATTGGCACATCATGGAGGATTTCGTCGTCGATTTGAGTTATCTCTATTTCCAAAGGTGAGTCGCTCCAGTCGTGAACGACTCTTATCCATATGAGTTTGTAGAGCTTTCTGCTAGGTTTCCATTTGCTGCAGAAGTTCAGAAGATTGGGCAGTATTCATGGAAAATCAGTGTCTGTTATGGCTGCAGACAGACCGGCGAATTATGATATACCTGTTTGGCCGAAAAAATGTCACTTGGGCCACTTCTTTCAAAGAAAATGCCCAAGTTGACACTTTTGTTGCGTCTCCCCTGACTTGATAGGTTGCTCCACAGCTCGTTGAGGACCTAGAGAGAAGTCTCGTGCTGTAGTGTGAAGAGAAAAAACAATCAAGCATTCACACAAGCACGTGAGTAAAAAAATGAAAAACAAAAAAGCTAGGTAAAAAAACTTAAAAAGTGGCAACGACGCCAATGTTGGAAGTATTTCTACTCCACTACGGTGGCTAGGTCTAAGGTAGAGGTTCATGCATAGTACAGTGGTAGACCGGTCGTCCACCTTCTAAGATCTACAAGCTTTCAATGGTAAATAAAGAACAATAACGAAAAGGGAGCACCAAGGCTTCCCAACTAGTGCTCGAAAACGTAAATACAGCTAATTAAAACCTTGCTAAGGGGGTACTCAACTAGCAAGATGGCTAAGCTAATTCTAGGCTAACACCCAAAAGGAAATGAAAGAGATTGTGGCTGATACTAAGCAAATAAACAATTAAAAGCATGCCACAATAAAAATCAATGAAAGGAGGCAAGAGGAAGCCTGAGCACCTTCCCTCAAGCTATACCCCTTCCAATGGGAACACAAATGAAATGGAAAGATAATTATCCAAATAGAGAGCAAGATAGCTTAATTTCAAAAGTGTTGTTTACAAGGAAAATGCCTCTCTTCTTATAGCAAGAAGGGCCTTCCATAAGTATCCACTAACTTATGAGATTAGTTTAAAACTAGCCATTCTAGGACTTCTAACTTAGGACTTGGAACTTTAAAAGTTATAGTTGCTAACAATTTAACACCTAGTATCAGCTATTTTAATATCGACAAAAATTTCTACTATAACATTATTATACTTTATTAATGACCTATCTACTAATGATCACATTCCCTACTAAAATTAGTCTACAATATTTTAATAACAATAGGTGATTGTCATAATTTGGCAAATACCTTGATTATACTGGATATTCCATGTCATATATTGTGATAGTTGGTAGACCACAACCTGTATATCATATGTGCATTGTAATTTATGTGTTTCAATGACTCTTGGATATTGTTCAACAAATTTTGTAAACTATTTTTCTCATGTTCTGTCAGGGTATTTTCCACCAGGGGATCGAAGATGAGGGAAAAATAACATAACTAGATACATCACCACCATGTGTTAAGTGCCATGCTATTACGAGAATGGACAGTCATGTCCCAAACATAAAGCTAACTAGGGGATCCTTGATATGTGTTGGAAAGAGGGGTGAAAGAAAGATAACTCGAAAAGAAATGAACACGAAAACAAACGAACTCCAAACTCGAAAAAGAAACAAACTCGAATGGAAAATGTTTGTACGCAGCAGAATAATCTATCTCACTCTTTCCTCAAGCATGACCGCGCGTATCAGACTTGAACAGAACATTAGTGATCGAAATCACGTTTGATCTGATTACGTAGCCAAACATTAAGCATCAAAACATTGCAAAGAGCTAGACTGATAATGAGTCGCGAAAGACAAGACTAAATATAAGTCGTGAACAACTAGACTAATAATAATTCGCGAAGAGCAGACAACCAGATTAGGTAGTTAGAAAGCTAGATAGAACATCGAAAAGCATTGCAATATTGACACAAATCTGAACGCTAGGATGCAAAACCATGTGATTGGAGTGAATGATGTAGAAGGAATAAATTCCATCACAAAAATGCAAGCTCCAATCGTTCATCCTAAATTCACGAGATGTGCATGATTGATATACCAACTTACGACCAAATTTTTTGTCCACCCAAAAGAAAAAGTTGTGATGACAACAAGTTGTATGGTTGAAAATTGTTGGCCAAACATTTTAGTGACCAGCATTCCATATATCTTTCTAATCTCCAAGTAGTTCGCACATGGTTGAAAACTTCTGAAATCATTGATTTTGATAACATGGATCTTCGACATAATAAAGAGCGTCAAGATCAAATGAAGAATCTTATTTGCAATAAGATTCAAGAGATAAAACCTCTAAACTTTTCGGGTGCAAGTTACATTGGAAATCCGAGGACATATATTCTTGGATTCTGGTGTTGATTCAATTGAAAAGAAATCATTTAAAAAAGAAGGTGAATGGTAATAAGATTTCAAGAAAGTCATCAGCCGATGTCACGCCACAGGTTAGTTTACTTATTTCAGTATTTTTATTTCAATATTTGTATGTTTATTTGTACGTTTTTTGTCTCATGAAATTTTTTAATGTACGTTACAAATAATCATTTGATAATTTAATACATTCAAATTGTAGTCGATGTTCTTGCAGCATGTTGAAGTCCAAACCCAAGAAGGGGTTTCTCCATTTATCAATGAGAGCTTGCAAAACAAGGTAAGTTCTTTGGTTATGTCTTAGCATTTTTGTTTGTCAACAAGCTTAATAGATGATCAAATTCGGTTAATGTTACATAGAAAAATTTTCAGCCCTTCGCTATAATCAATGCTTGGATAGTATGTTTTGAAGTACATACTACATAGCATTTGAAACACAAAATACATACTTTCATTTTTTGACTAGGGTCAAAGGAAAACTTGTAATTTGTGTTTTTCTCATTTTTAAGTGAAGCAACATATTGATTCAATTAAACAAAATAAGCTTTGTTTTAAAGAGAATCTTTCAATTTATGGTTGTATGCAATGTTAAGCAATGAATTAGAATGAACTCGCTAGTAAGCTTATGCGTTTTGGAATGGATTCTGTTTCAGAACAAATTAAAAAAAAAACATATATATTTACGAACGTTCTGTTTTCAGATTCGAATAATTTCTGTTTGTGAATTGTTCGCGATAGTTTGTCCCTTCGTCTAAGCTTCATGTTTCGCGAATTGTTCGTGATACTTTGTCTCTTCGCGACAGCTTCGTGTTTCGCAAATTGTTTGTGACAGTTGACATTTTTGAGCTTGAATAAGAATCAGAATGTTTCGCGAATTGTTCGCGACAGATTAGGCTTAAACAAGAAACATAATATTTTGCACCAAGATACTGTTTGAAAATCTTTTGAGTTTCTACAAGATATATTTCGCGAATCTTTTGAGTTTGAAACAAGATATATTTCGCGAATCTTTCAAGTTTGAACACAAATAGAAATGTTTCGAGTTCGAGTTTGTTTCTCATTCTTTGTCAATTAAATTGTGCACTTTGCTAGTAGAACCGAGATTTGTCTGATCAGGTGTTCTAGAGCTCTCTCTCAAAGTGGGAAGTTGGATTAATCCCAATCTTCTTCGTTGCTTCTCGAACAAAGCTTTACTGAGTGGCTTTGTAAAGATATCAGTTGTCATCTCCTCTATAGATATGAAGACTGTCTTCAGTATCTTCTTTTTGACTAAGTCCTGAATTACATAATACTTGATAGCTATATGTTTCATTTTCGAATGAAACACATGATCTTTCGTAAGATAGATTGCTAAAGTGTTATCCATTAACAAGACATAAGGTTCAGAAATAGATTCATCAAATCCTTCCAACATTTGCTTAATCCATATCAGCTCGTTTGCCATCTTAGTTGCTGCTACATATTTGGCTTCACAGGAAGATTGAGTTGTTGTTGTTTGCTTCTTGGTTATCCAAAGTATGGCTATGCCAGATACTAGAGTACAACCTCTTGAAATACTTTTGTTATCATCCTTCATGGATGCGCAGCTTGCATCACTGTAAGATTTGATCCAAAATCCAGCATCCTTTGAATAACACAGTCCATAGTCTTTCGTTTTCTGGAGATATTGTACTACTCTCTTTTGTAACTTCCAATGCAACGATCTTGGGTTCTGATTAAATTGGCTCAGTCTGTATACTGCAAATGCTATATCAGGTCTAGTGTTGTTTGCAAGATACTACAATGATCTAATCAGCCTGCGATAGGGTGTATTGGCCATTCACTTCTCTTCTTCGAGAGTCTGTGGACAATCTGCCTTGCTCAGTATTGTTCCAGGTATCATGGGAGTATGCACACCTTTGAATTCAAGCATGTTGAAGTCTTCAATGATTTTCTAACTATACTTTTGTTGGTGAAGATACAACTTACCACCTTCAAAGTCTCTTTCGATATGCAAGCCTGGATAGATTTTTGCTTCTCCTAGGTCAACGATCTCAAATATTTCAGAAATGTCTCTTCTGACATCTAAAATTAATTTATCTTTTCTTGAGAAGATAAGCGTGTCGTCAACATAAACAACTAAAATGATTATTTCATTTTGGACATGCTTGATATAGATATTCGATTCAGCGAATAGAGGTTCAAAGCCTAAGGAATGTAGTGCTTCGTCCTTCTTTCAATACCACTGTTCCGACCCAACTTTGAGCATGTATTGGTTGAGCAAATTACGGTGGAGCATCTTCAACTAGTCGTATTTAAATATTTACGTATCATAAACTCAGAATTTTTT